>JBBPLU010000181.1:0-38560 GCA_038089935.1 Boletellus emodensis | reverse complement strand
TGTCTGGGTATTTATAACGACCTACTGTACAATGTATTCCTCAGCTAGTTCTACGCAATCTACGCGCTAGTTCTGGTCCCTCCGCGAGTCCTCGAGAGGATAGCGAGACTTCCGACTTCGACATCGAAGGTTACTTCAAGAATATGCTCCGGAACTTCGCGTATACGTAACATCCCTTGTCCAATCCTTTCTGATTGTGATCTTAGTCCGTTCCAACCTAGGAATGTACAGATTCCCTTAGGGCTGAGTTGTACCTCCTCGTGAGCATCCTGCCCTTTGGTCAGTCCTAGTCAACTCAAGGTACACATTCACATAACAATACTTGTATATTGAGCAAGGTGGTGGGTTCTGTTGCCAAAGGTATTGGAACAGGAGCTCGTACTCTACAAGGAGACACTCGAAGACGTACCTTGAGACTTGTACTATTCAAAACTTCACTAGGCATCCATACCATTCCTTCACTATACAATTCTGTAGTGAGAGCTTCCGAGTCAGGTGACGTGAACCGCGCGTGACCTAATTCAAACAACTACAGTAAACAAGCAGCGACGGGCGAGGTCCTTGGCCAACGCTGATCGGTATTCCCAAGTTCATCCAACTTGAAACAGGGAACATGTACGCTAGTCCAAAAATGAAATGGGCGCAGCGCTGCAGCCCACGTCTCAGACTCGTTTCGGTTCCACGTTCGCCCTCACTTCCTCAGCCACGTGTGGCTACCTGAACCATATTATAGTGCCCCCAGCTCCCGCCCAGCGATGTCTGGAAATATTTGGGCGCGTTTTCTCGAAACTAGGCATAGTGGGAATAGTGCAATTGATGCTCAGGTGCGTGTACGCCCGATACGCCCCGCTAGGGATGTGGGCCCAGGTGGACTCTCTTTTGAGGAAGGTACCTCGGCTTCCTTGTTCCTTGTCTTTTTTTTTGCTCAACGAGTATCACTCCACGTAGACACTGCCGGAGGGCTTGGTCGCCATCTCGGTATCATATCATGCACCCTCCTCATCGTAGGGACTATCATTGGTACTGGTATCTTCTCGACACCCTCGTCCATTCTCGGCAGCGTGGGCTCTGTCGGAGCCTCACTCATGCTCTGGGTGCTCGGTTTCCTCCTCTCCTTCTGTGGCCTGTTCATCTGGCTCGAGCTCGGGACGATGTATCCCCGCAGCGGCGGTGAAAAGGTCTACCTCGAGGCGGTCTACCAGCGACCGAAATACCTTGCTACGGTGGTGTTTGCAGCGAACGCGATCTTGCTTGTACTTAACTCGAGCGGATGTATCGTAAGTGCAACTTACTGTGTCCGCGTGTGGTCTTGACCTTGGCCGGCCTGTGTGTGTAGGTCTTTGCGAGCAAGTAGGTGGCTGCATCGCGCGTTCTCTTACAGTATGGGTCTGAGGCGCCATTTCAGCATCCTTGTTGCGGCGGGCAAGGTCGCCACGGTTTGGTCCGAACGTGGTATTGCTGTCGGAGGTGTGTTTACCGTCCCTGAGGTAACATGGGCGGGTCAAACATCATCCGCAGCGGTTGTCTTCACGACGCTCCTCCATGGATTCATGCCACGTACTGGCGTGTTTATCATGAATGTGACATACTCTTGTTTGCGCTCTCCTTACACCTTCAGATGACCCTATATCCAGCTTCTGGCAACTTTTAAAATAGTCATTCTCGCCTGCATCGCGATGACAGGCTGGGTAGTGCTCTCAGGCAAAACACGCATTGCCGATCCACACGCCAATTTTCGTGATGCGTTTGCTGGTAGTTCCCACAGCAGTGGAGATGTAAGTGTTTCTCGTCAGTGAGTACTGTGCGATAATGACAATGTATAGTATGCAACAGCAACCTTCAAAGTCCTGTATGCGTACTCTGGCTGGTCTGCAGTCAACTACGTGCTCAACAATGTTCGAAATCCGGTTCGGACACTTGTGATTGCTGGTCCCCTTGGACTGGGCATCTGTGCCGCCCTCTACATTTTTGCAAACATCGCGTATTTCAGTGCTGCCACCAAGGTGCGTCCACTGTCTATTTTCACGCGTGGTTCACCTGCGACAGGGGTGATCTATGCAATTATTGTTATTGAACCAGCCTGAGATTGAGTCTTCTGGGGTGACCGTGGCTGCGTTGCTCTTCCGGAACGTGTTCGGAATGGCAGCGGAGCGTGCATTGAGCGTCGTTGTTGCTCTCAGGTAGGATCCGTACTCCTTCCATAATGACCTAGTTCCTGAATCCGTGGTACTCTGCTGTCTCTGACAGTGCACTGGGGGTGAGTGCTGGCACGTTTTTTTATTTGAGTGTCGTGCACTAATATCGAGTTAGGGCGTCGTCACTACTGTATGTGCCGATATCTACAGTCAGAGTAAGCTCATTGCCGTAAACCTGGACAGACGTTTGCTAGCGCCCGCATCAACCAAGGTATGCATGCGTGTCGTTTCTGTTCCAGTGGCCTTCTATCACGGCCATGCGTTTATTCCCAACAGAACTTGCCAAGGAGGGTCTCCCTCTTCCATTCGGAAACAAGTTTTGGGCGTCAAACTGGCCGACAGGAAAGTCGCCGTTTCCTGGTCTCATCATTGCTTTAATCCCTTCCGTATGTAACCCCCTGATTACTTACGAGGGATATACTTATCGGCACGCAGGTTATCGTGATTCTTGCACCCCCTGTTAAGGTCGCATATCCCTTCATATTAGACGTAGAGGGGTATCCCACTCAGATTATCAATTTTTTCGTTGTCATCGTCCGTCTTCCCCCACCTCCTCTGAAACGTCTTTTCATACCCAGCCAATTGTTTCACAGGGTCTGTTTTGGATGCGTTGGAAGGAGCCCGACACCCCTAGACCATTTAAGGGCAAGTAAAATTCTTCCATGGCAACTAGGATTGATGCAAGTTATCGCAGTCTGGTGGCCTCTGGCGGTGTTCTATCTTATTGTATCTGTGTTCCGTGAGTGCCGCCTGCTAGCATCCGTCACGACAACTACTTATGTGCAATTCCTGGTAGTCATCGTCGCACCATTCCTCCCTCCACCTGGTGGGGTGGGGGACACGCCTCCTCTACCGTACTATCTGTGCGTCCACATGCTTCGCTCGTGGTTGAGCTGCACTGATTAAACTTGTATGACAGGTACTGTCTCGTTGGCATGGGTGTTTTACTTGCCGGAGTCGCATATTGGGCCTGGTGGCGGATTCTGTTGCCAAAGGTGCTCGGACAGGAGCTCGTGCCGCACAAGGAGACGCTCAAAGACGGTACGGTCGTGACCGTGGTACGTCGCTTCGTCTTTGGGAGTCTCCTTTTTTTGCACACGGGAATGAAACTGATTGGTATGCGCCAGTTTTCCTGCCAGAAAATTCAGTGAATGTATGCCACGGACTCGGCTGTTGTTCCATTTGTCTTTTTCGTCTTGTATAACACATAACCTGCACAAAAATGACGGGTTTGAGGTGTTTGGTTGTGAGGGCTCGACGAATTGCCTCCGCGCCGCTAATCCGGGCCGATAGCGTGCCTTGATAGTTCCTGACGGGTTCAGCACACATATGCACTCGTACGCCCACTCACCGGGCCTGCATTGTCTAGTAACTGTAAACGGTCCGCAACCGCCTGCAAGTAGCTCCGTACGGACACTGCCGGGTGGTCCGGCCCGCCAAGTGACGCTTATACTGGTACCACATCTTCCGTTGGTCGCACTTGAAGGGCGCAAAAGACCTTACATTGGCAATCTTGTGCACCCAACCAGGCATTGGTGTTTCAGTTTCCAGTGTGTCAAGTGTGGAACGGTACTGAGTGGACGTGTCCGATTGGTCCCGAGTGACCGCAATTATCCCCGTCAGACTCGGCAAACGAGGTTTGCGATGTCGCGACATCTCGACGATGGCTTGCACCATCCAGCCTGTCATCCGACCGTATGGTCGGTTTCCACTTGCTACCCATAATCGTGATGCGGCTGCCCCACTACTTAAACCAGGTGCGCTCCCACAATCGGCGCTTCCACTGTTGATTTGGAGGTCACACGCTCTCCGCCGTCCCCATCATGTCTGGCAGCCCTTGGCCGCGTTTCCTCAAGACCAAGCCCGACGAGGACAGCTTCGACAAGCCCGACGGGGACAGCTCCGACCACTCTAACGAGAAGCAGCCCGTATCGGACGTCGCACCGTCCACCACCGACGTCAGCCCTGGCGGGCTCTCTCTCGAAGAAGGTACCCTCGCTCCCACACTCCCAGTTCCTCGTCCCAGTCTTTGTTCAAACGACCGTATCCTTCTGCAGGGACCGCCGGTGGACTTGGTCGCCATCTCGGCATTATATCATGCACGTTTCTCATCGTCGGACGTATCATCGGCACTGGCATCTTCTCAACGCCTTCGTCCATTCTGAGCGGGGTGGGCTCCATCGGAGCTTCACTCATGCTCTGGGTGCTCGGCTTCCTCCTCTCCTTCTGTGGCCTGTTCATCTGGCTCGAGTTTGGGACGATGTATCCCCGAAGTGGTGGCGAAAAGGTTTACTTGGAGGCGGTCTATCAGCGACCGAAATACCTTGCTACGGTGGTGTTTGCTGCGAATGCGATCCTGCTTGGATTTACTGCAAGCGGGTGTATCGTGAGCTGCACATTTCGTTTCGATCTCCGTTCGCGTCCGTGCATGGTATTGATCTCGGCTGGCGTATAGGTTTTTGCGAGCAAGTGAGTGGCTTGGTCGAACTTTTCGTCCCCGGCGTTGCTCTGACGTGCTGCTCCAGCATCCTCGTTTCGGCGGGCAAGGTCGCGACGGTTTGGACCGAACGCGGCATCGCTCTCGGAGGTACGCTTCGAGTTCTGTATTCAACCCGCGGATCAGTGCAAACATCTATACTTCATTGCCAGTGATCGCTTTCGTGACCCTTCTCCACGGTTTCACGCCGCGCGTTGGCGTGCACCTTATGAACGTGCGCATATAGTCTGTCTTTACAATCCCATCTGACGATCCGCGCCTCAAGCTGCTGACGATGTTCAAGATCGTCATCCTTGTTTTTATCGTCATCACAGGCTGGGTTGTGCTCTCGGGCAAAACCCGTATCACCGACCCACACGCCAACTTTCGCAATGCTTTCGCTGGGAGTTCCCACAGCGGCGGAGATGTGAGCGTTTTTTCTTCTTCTTTTCGTCTGTGACATGGATCATACGAATGCGCATGTATACAGTACGCGACAGCGACCTTCAAGGTGTTGAACGCATACGCCGGCTGGTCAAACGTCAACTACGTGCTCAACAATGTCCGAAACCCGGTCCGGACGCTCAAGATCGCTGGACCGCTCGGGCTAGGCATCTGCGCCGCCCTCTATCTCCTTGCCAACATTGCGTATTTTAGTGCGGCGACCAAGGTGCGTCGAATGCCCCCATTCCTTGTGTACATGCACGTGACGTGGATGCCGACCGTCGTTTTTGATAGGATGAGATCGAGTCTACTGGGGTGACCGTGGCGGCCTTGTTCTTCCGGAACGTGTTCGGAACGTCAGCAGAGCGTGCGCTGAGCGCCTTTGTTGCTCTCAGGTGGGTCACGCATCTTACCTCGTCTTCGACGTGGTTTGTTGATCTCGCCAATGCAACGACGCAGTGCGCTGGGAGTGAGTGTTGGCGTGTTTCGGCCCCTGGATCCCCTGTACTGACGCTCACCCTAGAATGTCGTTACCATCGTATGTTTAGCACCTGCTTGTTCGCGTGCCCGCTCAGAAACATGGATAGACGTTTGCCGCTTCCCGCGTTAATCAAGGCAAGGAGTGATGTCATCCACGCACCATATTCTCGTAGTTGATTATGGCCTATGCGTTCATTCCCAACAGAACTTGCCAAGGAGGGTATTCCTCTCCCTTTTGGAAACAGATTTTGGGCATCAAACTGGCCGACAGGAAATTCGCCGTTGCCTGGCCTCATTATTCATTTGATCCCTTCCGTATGTAGTCTCTCGGCATTCGTGAGAGGTACGCTCATCGGTGTGCAGGTCATCGTCATCCTCGCACCGCCCATCAATGTCGTATATCCCTTTATATTAGACGTGGAAGGATATCCTAGTCAGATTATCAACGTTTTCGTTGTCGTCGTCCGTCTCTCCCTGTCGCTCTTAAAATCTCTTTTCATCTCCGGCAACTATTGCACAGGGGCTTTTTTGGATGCGTTGGACGAGACCTGACATCCCCAGACCATTCAAGGGTAAGTAGAGTTCTGCTTGGGAAATTATAGGGCTGATGCACGTCATCGTCCCAGTCTGGTGGCCACTGGCAGTGTTCTACCTTGCTGCTGCTGTGTTCCGTGAGTACCGTTCCCTGAGGGAACCATTGCAGGGACTTATGGGTCGCCACTAGTCATCGTCGCGCCATACCTCCGCCCAGCCAATGGCGTTGGAGACACGCCCCCACTGCCATACTATCTGTGCGTTTACATGCTTCGCTCACGTCGAGGATGTAAACCGATCTGGGTTGGTTCAACTTTGAATGGCAGATACTGTCTCGTCGGCATCGGGGTATTGCTTGTCGGGGTTGCGTATTGGGCCGGGTGGCGTATCCTGTTGCCAAAGGTGTTCAGGTATGAGCTCGTGCCGCACAAGGAGACGCTCGAAGATGGGACGGTTGTGACTTTGGTACGTACTGGTGTTCCCTGACGCTGCCGAACGAGCTCTGCAAGAAGTGATTTCTGACTGGCTGCTCAGTTTTCGCGCCGGAAAGTTCAGTGAACGATAATGAGCGTATGTCGATCGGCTTGGGCATCCCAGCTGTCGGGAGGTGTCCAGGAAAGAGGACGAATATACCTTTGTATGTGACTATAACCGGATGGTTTGACTGACGATCTCTTGCTTGTTACATTTTCCTGAAGTACTGATACCGTATTCTTGGAACTTGCCTCGATAGACGAAAAAGAGGTATCCTGTTGCAGGTGAAAGAAAAAGTGAACGTTGTACTCATTCGACAGCACGAAGGTTTCGGGCCTACCACTCGTCCACCATCCGACTCGCCCCCGTAGCGTTGAGCCCCAAGGTGGCTCGGACCCCATGGTCATGAAGCACAGACCACTGTACCCCAATGAAACCCAATCATCGACCCACAGTTCGCTTGTGGGGTTGTATTCCGACAATCGATTCGTGTGGCCCAGGGCTGCACGTTACCTCACTGGTACGACGTCGGATGCGGGCTTCGCGCGAGGTTGCGAGAAGGGTCTGTCAAGAACACGATGCACTGGCATGAGGACAAAACGTTCGGCGTGATCGCCGTCAGAGCGCGCTCGCAGTTTCGACGGCGGCGCACATCCTCGGGCAGCTGCCCTCGGAGAATTGTTCTAGCACTCATCGAATTAGACTTTATAGCGCATTCATCAGGTCGTGCCAGTGGTAAGTACTTCAAATCACAGCGATGCCGCGGCGACTGGCGAACGCTATCCCCATTGGATGTTATTAGCGGCCTCGGGTCCAGACTGGAACGGAGCGGACGTTTCAGCTTCATGCGGGACCTACGAGCCACTATATTGCATTCGAGTAAGCCGCGCCCGGATCAACTGACCTATGTTCTTAAGCGCTGTCATCGACGACGCCTTCTATTATGCGGCAGGAGCCTCGCCCCTGTGGCTAGCGAAGCGGTCCGAGACTAACCTCGAGGACGGGAGGCTATTTCGGGTAAGTAGTCTCAGCAAAAAGCGCTCCGCCAATCGGCATGCTCCGTTGGGTACGTAAGACCCTGGAAGTCGAACAGCGCTGAACGCACGGCCCGATACCGCCAGTGGACCACGATGTGCTTGGCGACATGTGGATGTCAGGGAAGTCGCACAAGTGGCAAGGCTGTATAGTATGACAGTTTCGCCAGACGTTCATACCCGAGTCTGGATGCGTGACAGGAGAACGAGTTCAAACTGGAGGGGTGCAGCAGAAGGGGGGGGTGACAAGGGCCCCCTCGCCGTATAAAATGGGCCTCTGAGCTGCAAGAAGACTCATCAGCGAATACATCGTCTGGTATCATCTTCTACAACTCCACCCACCTCACTCGTTTTCCCTTTGACAACCATGTTCGTCCGTTCTTTTATCTCCCTCGCTGCCCTCGCCGCCGCCGTCGTCGCCGCACCCAGCGCGCTCCAGGCCCGTGACTCTCAGTGCAGCACTGGCCCTACCAGCTGCTGCAACAGTGTCTCCCAGGTGAGATTGTTTGATTGTCATGACATTTTATATTCGTTCTCTTGTGTGCCCTTTCGTTAACAATCGTTTTTACCCCAGGCGAAGGAAACGAATACCGCCGCCGCCCTCGGAGCGCTTGGTGTCGTCGTCGACGACGCCGAGAGCCTTGTCGGCATTGGCTGCTCTCCGATCGTCGGCGACGCTTCGTGCAATCAGCAGCCCGTCTGCTGCGACAACAACCACTTCGTGAGTCGGGCCATCGCCTTGCTCTGTTGTCGTGGCCCGGGTACTGACGCGTTTCGGGTGTCCTCCACAGAACGGCCTCATTGTCGTTGGCTGCTCTCCCATCAATGTCTTCTGAGCGACGGGCGTTCGCTCGTTCGCCCGCTCGCATCGCATGGCAGCTCTCAATCCTCTCTTTTTCTTTCCGTGTTGGTTGATGTGGGGGTCTTGATGGTAGCCGTAATTGTCTGTCGGCAGATTTAATAGACGGTTAGTTGGTTTGCGTTCGTTGCGCGTGTGTGAGCGAGACCCGGGGGAGTGATCTGAGTGTCATTGCCATTCTCTGACGTATGCAACCGAGATAGAACACGGACTATTGTCGAATGGTAAGATGTTCATGTCTGAGCAAGCTACTGGCAACCTAGGATCTAAGTCAAATAATAGGTCTGATGATCACCGCATGTCTTGCATAATGTCTGGCAGGGGGTGACAGCCTCACAGGACAATAAATACGAAAAAAAAGGTCTGATGTTGGATAATCTTGATCAACTGCAAGTGTACATGCAGTCAAGTGCGAGCGTGAAATAGCACTACAACTCTGCGATGCATGTAGCCTGTCTGCAGATCTAGTGGCTAATTTGCGTAGATATGCCACAGTCATATTTGTGGTTTCGTCTGCTTGTAGCCCTAACACGACTCGGATTCCGGATTCGCGTGCTTGCCTTGATCGCCACCTCCGAGCACGATGGGCACAATTGTCGGTGGTACCTGGTCGGTTGGCCGCGCTGGTCAGGGTACAGTGTGTTGTTGTTCCAGACGGCCTGCGACCCACCTCCGTGCGAACTGGCGCCGAGTACCAAGTTGCGCACGAGGCTCCGTGGGCCTTCGATGATCAGTTACTCCCCCAAGGACGCCGACCTGTGCATGTCCAAGTTCGCAAAGGGGTGGCCCGAGTTGGCGTCGGTCGATTTCGCGGAGGCGCAGAGGCTGTGGGACGTGGGATCGTTTCTAAGTCAAGGCCCGTCGGACGCAACGAAGACGACAGCCGCTTGGTGTGTTTTTCGAACCACGCTCTTTCAACAAGCCTGGTCTCGCAAGTTGTCCTAACATCGCCCATCGTACACACGCTTACACACGCTTCCAACGTTTTTTCGAAGTCCAGAGGCTCGTTCAGCACGTGCCCGCCGGGTCGATCGACCGCTCCGACTGCAGTCCGCCCATCTCGGCGAGCGTTCTCGAGAACAGGTCGTCAAACGCTTGCAGGAGGCCCGCGCGCTCCAGCGCGACCTGATAGTCTTCCGAGTCCCCCGGCGTCTGCGGCTGCAGCCTCGACAACCACGCCTCGAGCGCCGCCGTGCCCGTGACGAGCAGGCTGTGTAGCCGTGTCCGCTCCGTCTGGCTCACCGGCGTCGCGCGCATGATGCTCGGTCGATCCGGGTCGGTCGTCGTCGTCGTCACCATCTCCACCGGGACGACGAGATCGAGGGCGGCGCCCGACGCGGGGTCCCAGACCTGGGCGTTGAGCACGGCGAGCCACGCCTCGTCGAGGTCGTCGAGGAAGTCGAGAAGCTGCCGCAGGTCGTCCATCTCGGGCGGGTAGCCTGGCACCGAGGTCATGACGTCGTTGGTGAGACGGAGCAGGAACGTGGTACGCAGCGACGTCGAGGGGTCTACGGGCGGGATCTGGAGGACGAAGGCGAGGAGGTGGTGCATCGCGTCGAGGTAGGCCGACAAGGTCGGCAGTCTGCTGAGGGACGGGTCTGAGCTGGCAGAACGCGGCGTCAGAATGAGTAGGAC
Source organism: Boletellus emodensis (assembly GCA_038089935.1). NCBI lineage: Eukaryota > Fungi > Basidiomycota > Agaricomycetes > Boletales > Boletaceae > Boletellus > Boletellus emodensis. The sequence goes on along the minus strand of JBBPLU010000181.1, from coordinate 28,429 downwards.
GGCGCAAGGACGGCGCACCGTTTCTTGAAGGCGCTCTCGATGTCTTGAAACGAGGACTCTAGAAACTCGACCGCCCTTCGCTCCTGTCCCTTGGACAGCGCGCGCATGTGTGTGCTCGAGTGCCGCTCCATCGGGAGGGTGTTAAGCGTGTGTCGGTGGTCCTCTGTTTCTCGGCGACTCCCGTGCGCGGACCACTGGCACCAGGCCGGCTGCCCTCTCAAGTTCTTCGATCCCTGTTGCCCGTGGGGCTGCAGGCGATCTGGCGAGTGACGTGCTCGGGCGCTCGACGTGCACGTCGCACGATGACCTTGGGTCTCGGTCGCTCTATAGTCCACGTATGGCCACACACACGCATACTCATAACGTGCACGGTTCACGACAGCCAAGCCACAGAGATCAGTCAAGGCAATGTTCTGCAAGCCCTTTCCTAGTCGATCGTTGGTGACCGCTGTTGGCAGAGCTGAGCGGTCCGGAGTAGTCGGTCTCGCGCTCGACTGTTGTACAGAATGCGAAGCCTTTATTGCTGATACAGTCAGGGGACGGTGGGGGGAGAATCAGGAGACGATACAGGTCGTGACGATAAGAGAAACAGATACGTGTCACAACCTTAGCCGCATCAGACAGTATGGAAGCAGGAGAGACGAGACGGGATCGTATCATGGATCATAGGTCGCGCACGGCTTGGGGGTCAGCGCTCAGCGAGGGTGCCATCTGGTGAGTAGCCAACAGAGGTGACTGAATCTGTGTGCCCCTGGAATGGTCCTGCCACACACTGTCCAGTGGACGCGTCCCACATCCTAATGGCCCTGTCCTCTGAGCCAGAGACAATGTGGGCGCCATCGGGTGACTGAAACGCGACGTGTTGCCCGCAAGGTTGACGTCTACGCCACATCTAACTAGGATTCGGTGTCTGGGGGGGCGAAATAAACTTGGATAGGCAAGCACGGCGACTCGGAACCTGCCAGGATAACGACACCCGTTGCCCTACAGCTTGGGCTCAGTATACTCGGGAGGGCGCTCCGCAGAAAGGATGTGTACGCTGCTGGGCACACGCCACGGGTTGGGCTGACAGAGACACACAGCCAGAAGGTTGAGCTTGCGGACAGATGGAGGCTGGGAGGAAAGAAGAGGTGGGATGAACATGTGCCAGCACCACGCTATTTATGTATGAGGCCTCGAGGTGCCATCCAACACGTGCCCAGCACAATTATTAAACCCTGCGTATCGTCGACCCGGTTAGATACGAGCATGATGCGCATTACGGCCAACAGAGAAGAGACGCCGAAGAAAGCAAACCACATCAGGGACCAAAGGTGATGAGGAATCGAAGCTAAGAGGGCGATAATATGTTGTTTGCGCAAACCACGAATCTCACTGAATGTAAACGTACGCAGTGAGATCAATCGGAGAGCTTGGGCCGAGTCCTTTTCGCCATGTATGGAGGAAGAGAGGTGCAACGAGTGTTATGATGAGCATCGTCACCTAGATAACCCACCCCGATTGTCGTCCGAGAGTCCTTGATCCAGAAGCGGGTCCCCTGGTCATCTAATAGGGACGGAATGGTTCGGGGTTGCAAGATGTTTCTCTCCTTGGCTTACCAGCCCCGTTGTTCTAATCGGTCTTGCAGCGATGGTCTCCATCATGTTGAACGTGGTCCTGGGAACGGCTACGTTCACGACGCTTGCTGAATTCGTGAGTATGAGGGTCGCGCGTGATGAATGTTGCGTGGGACGTGGGCATGAACGAGGCACCCACAAAGGCCAAGTCTGAGGATCTATCGTGCACAACTTTTTTTCGGTCCTGCACTTTGGCACAACGCGTCCGTCGTAGGCCGGAGGGCGAAGACGGTAGCAGTTCGAGGCGCTTTCGGACCGGTCTTTACAAGGCTGATCTCTCGCATGATCTGCGATCCAAAGTGTCGCTCAACATGTTCCTGTCATGCCTGCCGGGTCGAGCGACCGCGCCGACAGACTGCCCATATCTGCGAGCGTATTCGAGAATAGGTCGTCAAACCCTTGTAAGCGGCCCGCTCGCTCGAGCGCGACACGATAGTCTTCCCTCAGCGTCTGCGGCTGCAGCTTAGACAGCCACTCCCCGAGCCCCGTCATGCCTGTGACGGCTGGCCGTCCGCCGCATCTAGCTCATGGGCCGACGTCGACGTATGGTGGGCCAGTCGGAGCCGATTATCGTCGTCACCGCCACAGGAACGATGAGATCGACGCTGGCGCCCGATGCGGGGTTCGTCGAGGAGCTGCTGCAGGTCGTCCATTCTCGAGTGGTATCGAGGTCATTACGTCATCCGTTAGATGGAGCAGAAACGCGGTGCACAGCGATGTCGAGGCGTCTATTGGCGGAAGTCTAGAGGATGAACGCGAGGTGATGCGTCGTATCCAACGGTGCGCAAATGTGTCTGTCCAGGTACGACTCCATTTCCGAGGTGTCGAGGGAGGGTAGATCATTGATGAACAACAGACAACACCCTACTAGCATAGTCCAATCCGTCTCCGGACTTGGTCTATCGTCGTTTCCGAGTATTCCATCGCTCGCAGTGCGCCTTTCCGTGCAACCTCTGCGAGATGCGCCTTTTCATGGCGAACTCTCTCAAACTCGGCTCGGGGGCCCTTGAGTACCTCTTCGATCGCATCCGCTACGTCGCTCTTCAGACGTCCGTGGCCCTTGTTTGCATATCGTTTCGCAACTTCCGTAACATCGGTGTCGATACACGCCGCAAGAATTGCAAGCAGATTCGACGTGCCTGGCCGAGACACGGGATCGTAGGTTATGCCCTGGATAGAATCTGTCACCGCCCCACGGATTTTCGCCTTTATCTGAGTGGAGGTATCCGTGAGAAGAATGCGCGAAGCAGCATCCGGTGAGGACTTGGACATTTTCGACAAAGGATCTTTGAGCGAGAGTATCCGCTTTGACGGTGCTGGGGCATCGTGAGCTGCAAAGTCATGATCTTTGAGATAGTGAGGTGACTAACTGTCCATGTAATTGGGTAACGGAAAGAGTGGCGGTTGGCCCGGCCCACTAAACGAACGATTAAATATATCCGCCAGATCCCGGGTAAGTTCTATATGTTGACGTTGATCCTCCCCTACAGGAACGTGAGTAGCCCTTTCAGAAGTCGTCGTTCAGTGTCATTGGTGTTCAGAGTAGACTATTCACCTATAGAGGAGCACATCCGCGGCTTGAAGCACCGGATACGTGAACAGCCCGGCGTTGAGCAGCGACTCGTCTACTTCGTCTTCCGATTGCGCATTCCTTGATGCTGCTAGTCGTGACTTGACAGAGTGAGACGGGCGCAAGGATCGCGTGTGTTTGTGACCCACCTTCCACGTCGTCATCCGGCGTAGTTTCCCAACAGGCGTGAGGCAATTCAAGATCCAACACAGTTCTGTGTGATGTCGGTTCTGAGGAACCTCAGTCATTCGATGCTGGAGAGACCGGTCGTCCTCACATGATCTTGGTGAAACAGTATCGAACGTGCTGGGTCGATTCCGATGGCAAGAAGCACCGCGAGCATATCATCTCGGGCGGACCGTAGGCGCACGGGGTCTTGGGGGAGGGTCAGAGCATGCCATCCCACAATGGAAAAGAGAAGGACGTCTGCGGATTTCTGCAGCTTGACCCAGTTGGACAGTGCGCCCAAATAGTTTCCTAGCTACGCGTTCGTGGGTCAGCGCGAGCACGACGAAACGAGTCCTCTCGTACATGTGGGATGCCTGTGGGTTGTATTCCAGAAAAGACGACCCGGGTCGCGAATGGGCGTCGCTGGGACCACTTTGTGAGCGTTCGCTGGACGTGTTGACGAAAGAGGACCATTAGCCGTTTGAAACTCCGTTTGGCTTCATGAAACGCTGACGCTGACGCCCACTTCCGATTTCATTCCTCCTCGCCCGAGCGAGACGTGGTCGATGGCCATGGAGTACGAGCTCGACTTTGGCTTGCCTGGCGGAGACAGTTTCTACGATGTCACCCAGGTGTTCGCCGACGCAGCTCAAGGTAAACCCTCACACGACTTTTCGTGTCGCGCCCGTTCACCTTGGAGACGCAAGATTTGCCTTCCGGGGGACTCGTGCTGGCGGACGACTTCACCCTCCAGGATGCGATGGCTGCCTTTGAAGTAGGTGCTATACTTTTCTGCCATGCTCCTCCGCTCAGGGCAGGACCAAGATTGGAGAACCTCGGTTCGACAGCGGTTTGGCACTGATGGACCAAACGCAACCTGTGTTTGATCCCCTCGATCCCCTACTCCCGGAAGAGGTGTGTTGGGTGATAGACCGCTCGTTTGCCTGCGAGGTGAATGGTCAGACAAATGTGTGTGCTGCCTCGTATTCATGGCCTGTCGCGCTCCAGATGGAATGGCATACCGGCTACACGCTTTGCCAAACCATATACTCGTTCCTACACGCCCACGCGCTGAGAGAAACTGACCCAGAATTGATACCAGCCGATCAACTTGGCAACGTCGACCACGCCCGTCCCCTCGAGCTTGTCACCATCGTTCTCAGAGCCTACGTGTATGGTCTGCTCAAGTCGTGCGATCTCTCGTGGAGGGAACTAAACAAGGGGAATGTGTATGATGTCCGTCTCATGACGTGCTCTCAAACATTCCCCCCTCATTCTTCTTTCGGCATTGACAGACTGAGGACTGGCAAAGCGAGAAATGCGATGTGCCTTTGGGGGAAGCCCTCCCCGTCGGCTATATCCAAGCAAAACTAGAACATGCCTGCTCCTGGCTCGACCGCTCTTTCCAAGGTAACTTGTCTCAGAACAATGCGCACCTCGACTGATTTATGCAGCGTCACCGACTTGGAAGAGCGCGCTCCATGATCGACTCGTTTTGCGCAAGGTTCCATTCGCGTCGTTGATTGCCCGCATGCGTCACTGACACGGTGCTAGACGATCATTGAACTCCTATCTGCACAATTATCCAAGGAGTACCACACCTTCCGTCCGCTCGTCCACATTGCGCGCGAACTGATACAGAAAATACGGCGAACGCCCCCACCAGAGCCCGGCCCTAATTCTCCAGCGCCTCGCGTCTTTGATCCCCAGTTTTCTCGCGTTCTGATCTCGTTTATCCCACTTCACGTCATTCGGCTGCCCGACCAGGACGTCGTGTGGGACAAGCTCCTGGGGCTCTTGGATTCGCTAGACCAGCTCAGCATCCTGTCGGGAGTGACAAACCTCGCTAGCTGGAAGGTTGTGAGAATTATATTGACAAAGTACCGTCTGGCTTACTTTCTATTCAGATCATGGGCCACATTCAAGTCTGGTCGTCGAAACCAGACAGACGACTGCCGTACATCCGGTCAGCATGCCAGGTACCGAAGCCTTTTGAATGTGTTCCAGATCCCTACTGAGCGATCTATGTCCAGTCAGCACTCTTTGAGGACGGAGTGGTGCTAAGCAAATATACACAAAAACACATCGTGGATTGTTTTTTCATGGAGAACTGCGGGATATCTTATGATTCATTTATTGACGTGGTCGTACATCGGTGGAATGGGCCCCAAACGTCCCCGTTGGCACATCTCGAACGATCGATCATAGAGGTGCGCGCAGAGCCCAACGACCCCGTTCTTGCTCTCATATCCACGTCTCGAATTAGCTCGAGCTCGGTTACATCAAAGCTTTGTGGTATAACCCCTCGCGGAGGCGTAGATACTGCGTGAAGTCGCTGGTAGACCGACATGCGCTTTATGCACTGTTTATGGACGTTCAGAATAACCTCGTGCCCTGGGTGCGCACCATTATCGGTGCTCGCGTTGGTGTCTGATGGCATTTGCAGCAACGTTTAGACCCCTTGCCCAGGCTGTGCACCACTGTATTATTGCAAAGGCTGTCAGTTATATGTGAAGTCGTCTTTTCTGGGGTGCAACTATCACTCTACTCTGGAGAGGAACGTGTGTTTGCGTATTGGTACGCCACTCAGGTCGTGGAATCGCAGCTCACATGCATGGATGAGCTCGTGCGAGGCTTACAAGGTAGGTGATGCTCGATCCACAGTGCATTGGTGTTGATGTCTCGTTGTGTCGAGCAGGATCACCTGCGTTTGACGAATATCGGTTTCAGTCGATTTTTCTGACGGCTCTGCAGGCGATGTCGTGGGCTATCTTTTCGGTCTGCACCCCCGATTTCGTCTACCGTGCTCCTTGCTTGACGAGACTTGGGTGTTCAGGTCTCCTTGAAAAAACTCGGGACGTCGTGGCAGCGTATGCGACTCAACTATCTCCGGCGGTATAAATGGGCGTTTAAAGCCGAATACGAAGACATTGAGCGACCGCCCGTCGGTCATCCCAATTTTCTCAAGTTCACTGCCGCTTGTTCGGAGATACTGCAGGTATGGACGATGTCGCGATTTTGTTTCGTGAGATGGATGGGCTGACGGGCCTTTTTGCGTGGGACATCAAAGGATATTGATTACTCTCCCAGAGGACAGATTGAGCTCGCTGGGATGCTGTTGGAGGGACTGGCCACCTTTACGGGGGGGTGGACAGGGCCGTGGGTCGAGGAACGCAGACAGGCAGGTGTCGTTCCATGAGCTGGCCCCCTCCACCGCTCACGCCCACCAGTCCATCCAGGGCTTGCGCGACGTATGTCAGAGTCTACAAACGCTTCCCGCGTCCATGTCAGAAGCGAACGAGTGGGACGCGTCCGTACTGACCTGGGATCCAGACGTCCATCCGTGGTTTCCCCACATTCCATCTCATCATTAAAATCTATTTCCCTATTTAGGTACCGAGTAGCTTTAGAGTAGTTTTTTTTTACCGGATCGCTTCTCTGCATTCTACGAACACTTGGCTCGGACTTTCATGTGTGCCGTTAGACGAACGGCCTCGGTGCGGCTCACGCGACTAGCGGCGAAGGCGAGTCCATATCATAGCGCGGTGAAGCTCTACGAAGCTCCGAGTAGTCTGGGCGAGCTCGGTTCGTCCGAGGCTCTACAGGCTGGACCATCCAACGTCCACGCCCCACGACGATCGCGTCGTGTCAAGCAAGAGACGTCGGGCTCCCCGAGTCCAGAGCTGAACGGCGACGCTACGGCCTCAACGAAGCCAGGAACTACCCGGAAGCGACGGCGGGCGGCGAAGAAGACGGAGGTCGAGACAGACTCTGGCTCCGCCGCCGCGGAGCATGACCCGGAAGACCTCGACAACGAGGGCCTTCCGAACGACCGTGGCACGTCGGCCGAGAAACGACCCGCGCGTGCCCGCAAGTCCAAGTCCTCAAAGTCGAAGACGATTCCGCTGGCGCTGGACGTGCCCCATCCAGAACCGGGTGGATGGGCGGACGTCTATGCGGCGATCAAGGAGATGCGTTCGCGCGTTGTGGCGCCGGTGGACACGATGGGGTGCGAGCAAGCACAGTTGCACGAACGGGATCCCAAGGTTCGTACTCGATGGCGGTGAGGGGAGTTTGAGCGCTGCCTGGATGCATGTTGACGCTGTTCCTCCTTTTTTTGGGTCATACCAGAACCAGCGATTTGCGACGCTCGTCTCGTTGATGCTCTCCTCACAAACAAAGGACGAAGTGACGGATGCAGCGATGGGCAAACTTCGAACTGCACTCGGCGGATCGATGTCCGTCCAAGCCATGCTGGACGTCGACGACGCGCTCATTTCGGAAGCGATCGCAAAAGTGGGATTTTGGAGGCGAAAAACGCAGTGCGTCTATGGCTCTTGCTTTCTCTGCTTCACGACTCCACATCCGACGATACCAACCTGTTCCCTTTTGTTCTGGATATGATAAAAAAAAGGTACATCAAACAGACTACGCGACGGTTGCACGACGATTTTGACTCGGACGTCCCCAAGACGGTGGACGAGCTCTGTTCGCTTCCTGGTGTGGGTCCCAAGATGGCGTTTCTGGCGCTACAGGTCGCATGGAAGCTGTACGTCTTTTTCCCCTCCCAAATTATTTCACGTGGCTCCCGACGGTCTCACGCGACGTTGCCTCCAACGCCGTCTTTGCATGCGCGCGTATATGCAGAAACGTGGGGATCGGCGTCGACGTTCACGTTCACCGGATCACGAACCGATTGGGATGGCACGTCCGACCGACAAAGAACCCTGAAGAGACGAGGTGACGTTCCTTTTTTTTTAAAAAAAACCTGTGCGCGTCTCATCTCGTTTGGGCAGACTCAACCTTCAGTCCTGGCTCCCCAAGGCGCTCCACGGCGAGATCAACCACCTGCTCGTCGGGTTTGGACAGGTGGGTGTCGAGAAGCTGGATCGTAGCACCTTTCTTCGTTTTCTTTTTGGGTTGGAAAGGTCATGGGGTTTGACGGAACGTGCTTTAGACTGTCTGCCTGCCCGTCGGCCCGAAATGCGGCGAGTGCACGCTGAGCGCGGGGGGTCGCTGTCCGAGCGCACGACCCGCCAGCACCAGGACTGGGACCAGGGCCAAGACTAGGCCCCCGAGGTCGGGGTCGACGAGCAAGAGATCAGGGAACGAGAATGGCGACCAAGCGGGCTCTGGACCCAAGATCGAGATCGAGATCGAGGTGGAGATACCAAAGGATCGGGAGGCGGGGGATTCTATAAAGCAAGAGGCGGGAGATGGTGAACAGCTATTCATCCCCCGGATCAGGGAGACCTAGAAGATGCTTTCAGGTGTGATCGCTCATGTTTTACTGCGCTAGCTTCAAGGTTGTGAGTGGACGGAGCTGGAGGTTGGATTGGGTCATGGTACTATACACACAAATATATAATCACATCTTATCAGACGTTCTACCCCGTTGAAGCCGATGCACGCATCATGTGTATGCGCGAGCGTTTCACGACAAGTTGATCGCCATATCCCAGAATTGCTTTTCGAGTTGGACACACCTCTCCCAGACGGACAACCACTCTGCATACCGGACGGGCGAAGGCGGGTCTACGGCCGCACGAGCCTCGATCGCTTCTTTACGAGGTAAACATTGTATTAGAATATAAACAAGAGTGAAAAGCGAAGAAAAGAACAAGTGGGATGATGTGAAGAGCCGTTCCGTACCGAGACCGACAGACACCGCGCCCTGAAAGCCTTGTCCGGCATAGTCCTCCATCCACGCGAAGTACGGGTTCTCGGGACACCACTGGACCCACGCGTTCGGTTTCGCTGCGGCCTCCTTCTTGAGCCAGAGACCGACCTCACCATATCCTACCAAGCACGCGGCGAGCGCAACCAGGAGCTTCGTCGTGTCGCCTGAAGAAATGGAACGGGTGAGCGCGCGCGCGCTCGTTCATCAAGCTCGAAGTTCGACTTCTTGCGATCGACTCACTTTGTAGACCGATGTCGAGGAGAAAGGCACCGTACGCCGTCGTCGCTGGCGACTCGGGCGTCCTCTCCAATTCTTCCAGCGTGATGCCGAACTTGGCGCAGTACGCGACGTGCATCTTGGTCTCTTCAGAGATGTTCAGCATCACTTTGACGGCTGTAGAAATAGGTTCGAAATCGTGGGACTTAGTTGCAAGCAGCCTACGCATGTTCGTGGTCGACACCAGCTTCATCCGCGACAAGAAACGCGGGGAGTTTGACCTACGCATATGCTCTTGAATAATACTTTAAATAGTGATAGTCCTGCCTGAAAGTGAGATGAGACCGACAAACGCACGCATAGAAAGAAGTGCGCACTTGATAAAGTGAATAAACGACGATCTGGCGAGCGTACCCTTGCCGAGCTGAACGACGAAATCATGTTGAACGTATGCCTTCCACAAACTTGTTGTGCTCTGAATCAACTTGCGTGTTAGTGGGTACGGGTTTCCAGGGGTCCGCCTGCAAAGGTTCTAGCGCAGAACGTACGCTTGCGAAAACGGACACGCACGGTTGAACGACGAGTTTCGACAACGAGTGAAAGTGGTTCAAAGGGCCATGCCCATTTCCAATCGGGGAAGCGGTCTCGATGCCGAGATGGGTGAATTCGGTCGCTTGCGCAGTTGCCTCTTCCACTGGAAAGAGTGGGAAAGATGCGCCAAACAATGTCGGAAAGTCGACCTACCTGATAGCCCATTCCCGAGGGCACACGCAAGGGCTGCGCTCAGCGTACATCCTGTTCCGTGGGTACTCTTTGTCTGTAGGCGTGGTCGGGGGTACAACGTGATCGTCTTGGCGCCACGTTGACAGAGCACGTCCACGACGAGATCCCTGGTCCCGCCTGTTTGAAGGACTTCCATGTTTTCTCCTGGAAAAAACGCAGGCCTGACGTCCAACGTGGCGCCCTCCGGGATTTGAAGTTGGCGAATGTCGTCCTCCGAAACAGAGATGTGTCCTCCTTTGAGCAACACCGCACCAGGCCCAAAGCTCAACAGATTCTGCGCTGCCACGATCATGTCGCCAAGGGACGTGATCTTGCAAGCAAACGACCCTTCTTTGAGCAAGAGTTCCGCCTCTGCTTGGTTCGGCGTGACGACGTACGACAGCGGAAACAATTCCTTTATCAAGACGTGGACAGCATCTGGCTGCAACAAGACGTGGCCGGACGTCGAGACGCAGACAGGGTCACAGACGAGGGGAATGCGACCGCGTGATTCAAAGTGCGTCTTGAGCATCGACGCGACGGCCTTGGTGTTATCCGTATCGAACAACATCCCAGTTTTAACTGCGCGCACGTCGATGTCGTCTAGGACGGATCGCATCTGACCGAAACGGTACGCGTCTGAGAGGCTGGTCTCGGGCGGTGACACGGACGTCGAACACGAACCTGTTGTGCGACAAATTCCGGTGGCGAGCCGTGCACTGCCTGAACACCGGTCGTGTTCTGGGCTGTCATTGCCGTCACGACGCTGGTCCCATAGCATCCATGCGCTGCGAACGTCTTAAGATCAGCCTTGTTGGGCGATCGTCAGTAAATGAGGTAGGGAGAGGACGTCTGTCGACACACCTGGATACCTGCGCCCCCACTCGAGTCTGTACCAGCGATCGTCAAGACGGCCGTCACGCGCGCGGACATCGTTGACGACAAGGAGCAGGAGCGCCAGTCCGACGTTGTCTATTTCTAGAGCTTTTGCCAAACATCCAAAACGGGTCATGACCGCGCATCCTGGTGCAGAAGCATCAGCACGCAATGTCGTCCTCGTCCGACACAGATCTCGAGACCGGGATAACAGAACAAGTCGCTCTCCAGAAGACAACATCAGAAAAGAAGAAGAATAAAACAAAGCAGACCACCGTCATCGCTACGGACCATGGAAAAAACGAGGGAGACCGTCCACATTGGGCATACGAACCTCCAGAGGGTGCGCAGTTGCTCGACCATGGCATCGACGCCGGCCCATTCGACTGGGATGCGATTGAGGACGACGAGGACACCGAGATTTGGCTCATCCGGGTCCCAGATTCGGTGCGCGGCTAGATCTTTCCGTCCGTGTTACCCTTTCCCCCTCACGGTGATCCCAATCTCGCTCTCGGTCAGATCAAACCAAAGTATTTGAACGGACTCGAGATCGACCCTCCCTCGTCATCACGGACCGCCCGCGTCGGCGGCCTGAAGAGAAAGAACGTATCCTACGACGTCTGGACCATCGGCGATGACGACACAGAGTTTGCTAGAGGCGAAGAGCTCCGCGGTCTCACTTGCTTGCTCCCCCGAAAGCGAAAAGAGGGCAAGCTCTTCATCGGTAAGAGTTCTTGTTTCTCTTTCTCCATCCCTTTTCCCCCCCCTGTTTGCGAATTGCTCACTCGCACCGTCAGCTCCGAAACAAGTATCGCGTCATCTTGTTGTTTCCGCTCGGCCTTCGATAGCTACCGCCTCAGAGCACCAGCCTATTGTTTACCAAAACCCTCCTCGTCCATCTTACCCGAAGGGCATGCTCAAACATACCTTCGTTCCTTATGGGGCACGGTCTGAGCAGACCCGGTCGGAGGAATTGTCGATGGATGTTGATGACATTCAAACCGTAGTGGACAAGCCCACCGACACGGCGCTCTCGTCCAAAGATAAGCCAGAGAAAACGAAAGCTAAAGAGTCCAAAGGAAAGAAACGCAAAGGCGATGGGGACTCGCCCAAGAAATCGAAAAAGCACAAAGTGAATACCTAGATGCGCTTGCGCGTGCCCATATTTCTCCGTTACACGAAAATATTATTAAGCCCGAGGCGGAAGAAATACCTTTCCATACCAGTTGAGCAGATAATACAATGTAACGAGCAAGCATGGTGTTGCAAAGCAGAGTACACGTGAAGGTTGAAGGTGAGCGATGAACATGAAGAATAAGATTAAGGTCAAAGACATAACGAATGCGTCCGCCACAAGACATGCTCATCCTACATCCATCTCGTCACCTTGTGGAGCATCCTGATGCGTACTAGTCCGTGGCCCGCTATCGCTATTGTTTGGCAGAGGTGGCCGCTGTGCGTCGTGCTTGGCAACCTCCTCCAATCCTTCGTAGATGCTCTTCTTCGGGAGGCCCCAGATACGGCCTGGACACGACCGCTCCTTCTCATCGAAGACACCTCCTACCATCGTGACCCACTGCTGTCTCGTCTCGACCAATTGCTTCAACTGATCTGGAACCACCAGATAAAGGTCGTCGTCGGGGCCAAGGCCGAGCGCCGAGGGTGGCGGTTTTGGTAACTCGATAGATGTACCACTGCCGTTCATGTTTCCGTTCACCTCGGGACCCTTTTTCTTCTTCTTTCCAATTTTCGGAGCGTCCTTCTTCTGAAGCTTACCGTAGAGGGAGACGATGCTCTTATCGAGAGTATCTCGCAGATCCAAGTACTCTTGATACCCAAGACGGTCTTTGGCGATGCTTGCCAAGCGCTCCCTCCGTGCCTTGTTCGTGGCCGCGACAGTTCGAAGCTCGCCTTGTGCATGACGGAGCGCTGTGGCGATCGGATCATCTACCCTGGCGGTGTAATCGGGCTGGAAGAGTCTCGCGTCAGAGAAAAAGAGATTTCAAAGTGTACATCCATATAATTTACCGGCTCCTTCAGCAGACCATGAAATCGCATCGTGTCTTGGACGCGTTCCTCAAGGTCAGCGACGTTTACCTTCTCTCGCCTAGCAGCCGCGGCCCCAGTACCACCCGGTCGCCCCTCCATTGCATCCTCGGCTGCCTTCACACCCTTCCACGACGTTGCAGCATCCTGCGTGGGGAGGAGGGCGCTGATCAACCGTTCTGTGAGGGGACCGTGACTTCGCTCTTCAACCGAGAGATCAGATTCCGAGAGTGTCGAAGGATCCCATTTTGGCAATGCTAAACTATCGCTCGTTCGGTGAGGTGCAAGTCCGGGTAACGGCCCACCGTAAAGTTCGGTATCGATTTCCTCCCACACGTCCAAATAATGGCGCCCAAGCTTGGGCATGATGTACGGCTCCACATCGTCTCCCGAGAACTCGAGAAAGCCAATATCTTCTTCCTTGATCCCTCGTATCCATGGCTCGATGCTTGTGTAGAAGGTGTTCACGGGAATTTGTGACGGTTGCTTAAGTTTGCTAAAATCCTCTGTGACATCTGTTGGCTGACTGGGTCCGGGAACAGGTGCTGGGGGTATAGGAGGACGTGCAGGGAGTAGGTGCACGGGCGGTGGGACGGAGAAATCAGGTAAATGTAATGGCTAAAGCTCCATCAGAGCTGCACCTAACCATGGACACGAAAAGCTCACCTTAGCATGGCTTGATCCGGAACCTACTACCTTGGGTTTGGGTGGTAACGTCGACGCAGCATGGGCCGTCGGCACCGTCTTGATATCCTTTCCAGCGTCTGTGCAATTCGTGGGTTCACTCTGAACCATAATTATCGCGACTGTTCACGCCGCACCTTCCAAATCACTGTCACCCTCCCGTTTTCGTTTCTTCTTCTTCTGCTTCAAATCAATGGGCAGTCTGTATGCGTGATCATAAAGAAGTTAAGATACAGTACGTCGGAGGGGTGCTTACGGGCGACGAGGATCCTGCGACGCCTTGGTAGATGATAGGGCCGATGTCGGTACCGGGGGGGCTCGAGGCTTGGCAGAGCCATTGACTACAGGGCTTGAATAGGCCTGTTCATCTTGGTCCACAAGCGGTGTGACTGTGATGGTGAAGGCGTCCGCCACACATGACCATGCCACAGAGATATTGCGTCACCGACACACATACCACGATAACAAGACACGGCCAGGCGAACGACATCATTTTTTCGCGCGAATACAACCGTTTCATAGTTCGAAAGCAGATCAGACGTACGGCGCAGGAGGTGCGATAAGGCGAACAAGAAGAGTGAATGAGTACCACCGCGAGAATGGGGTGCAAAGACGTACAACCACGTTCTCGGCTGACCCTGTCCATCGCCTTTGCTTTCCCCTTTGCTTTCTCCTTTGCTCGCCGCATAGACTCCTCGATCGTTTTGAGGTCATCGCCTGCCTTCTTCGCGCGCTCGAGTGTCTTCTGCCGAAGGAGTTGTAGCTCGGAATGAAGCAACTCGAGTTCGTCGATCGAAGGAACGGCTTCTGGCTGGTTTTTGAGCAGCGGGGACCGGACGACAGAAGGGAGAAAGGGCACTAGCTTGGACGACATGGAAGCACTTCGGAGGACGACGGGGCCTGCGAACGAGCGGTTTTGAGTTCGGAGCGAGCGCTGGGGACCCCACGGCGAACGAGAGCGGCGTCCGACGCGACGAAGGCGAGCTGCTGAACGTTAGATTGCAGGACGCTGCCCGGTGAGAACGAGCCAACACCAAGTAGGACTACGTTTAGCGGTGTATTATGAGCCGTGGTTTGGTTGCTGATTATGTAATACACACTTTCCCACACGTCGACACCACCGACGACGACGACGACAAGGGCCACGGCATGAATGGCTCAGCCATGGGCAGACCACCACCACCACCATCCAAGGAGCTGCTTGGAGACGAGGACATCGAGCTTGGAGCCTTGCACGACTCGCCTAAAGACGGTCACGTCGAACAGTGCGAGGACGACCTCGGGAGTGGGGATGACGGGACCATGGCACTCCTGAGTGCAGAGGAGAGACCTAGGGGCGTTGAACGGCTGGACACGGATGGGTGGAAACAAGTGAGCAGCATCGTCCTCGAGGTATGTGTCCGTTTTCAATGCAATTAAAGGGTGAAACGAGACTGCATAGAGCGCACCGATCTTGTTACTCAGTACTATAAGCCTTTTATTTACGGGTGAACTCCTAGACCACGTGTCGGTGAGTCCACTTGTGCACAGCTTGGGCAGATGGACCAACACTCGAACAGCGTTGGAAAGCCATGAGGACAGTTGGGGAGCTTATCATGATAGTTCCTGTCATCATGAACCTCAAAGGCAACCTTGAAATGAATCTCTCCGCAAGGCTAGGAACCGCCGCCAACATGGGTGAACTCGACGATCCTAAACGCCGCCGCAGAATCATCCTCGGAAATTTGTCTCTTCTTCAGGTCCAGGCAACTGTGGTGGCTTGCGTAGCTGCTTCCGTGGCCATGCTCTTGTCTCTTTTTGTCCCAGACCCACCACCTCCTATTTCCCCAGGAGACACAGCATCCAATAATACAGCTCTCCTCCTGCGAGCAACCCGCCCTTTGCAAATTAAAACCGGACTACCCAGGTCCGGTCTCGTTGAGTAGGCCCTGCAATACTTTATTTCTTCCTCCGTCTCATTTGCTCTTCAGATTCGTTATGGTTGCGGCATCCTCAATGCTTACCGCCTGCATGGCAAGCATTATCCTTGGATCGTTCATGTGTTTCCTCGTTCTACTTTGTCGCCGTTTCGGGCGTGACCCAGGTTTGTGCTGCCGTTGCAGCTTCTCTTGCCCCTTGTTTGACCATGTATCCTCAGACAACATTGCTCCGCCAGTCGCTTCTTTTCTTGGCGACCTGGTGACACTGTCTTTCCTTGGAGTTATCAGCTCCGTATTGATTAACTATGTCAACACGATGTTGCCTCTCATCATTGTGATACTTCTTATATGTTCCGCGGTAGCATGCGCCGCTGTTGTGCGAGGAAACAACGTGGTCAAAGATCTCATTTGGCAGGGTTGGATACCACTCTTTGGGGCCATGGTTATTAGTAGCGGGACAGGTATCGTGCTCGATACATTTGCTTCCCGGTATCCAGGATTTCCTCTTCTCGCCGTCGTGATTAGTGGCAAGTTCCCTTCTCGCCTTGGTCCGCACAGCAACTAAATCCGATTCCTAGGTCTACCAGGAAGCGTGGGGTCTATATTTATCTCACGTCTCTCAACTTCTCTACACGCCGCTGCGTCCGGCCTCTCACACTCTAGTGATGCTGGTCCATCTTCTCGCCTCGTCATGATCACGTTCATCCTGGTCACTGTGCCGATAGAGATCATCTTCCTTGCAATACTTCATTCCTTTGGGTGGATTAGGTTACCCATCATATTTGCCATCTTTTCCCTCGCTTTTTTTTGTTGCGCCGTGAGTGCTTTACGCTTGCGTTTTCCTTCCTATTCTGAATGACATCGCAGGTTTGGATATCCCTCATTGTCGCACGATACATCACGCATTATCTATGGTCAAAAGGGCTGGACCCTGACATGTACGCGTTACCCATCCACTCTGCACTGATGGACTTGATAGGACAGTTGCTCCTCGCGTTATGTTACTTTCTAGTCACCCGTTTAGGAGTGACGTGATTGATGTGCCTCCCCTTGCCTCTACACTTCATCTCGCCGGTAGATCAACCAATAGATTGCAGTTAATTTATGTCGCCCCGCTTGCTACCCAATTGTCAACGCTGTCATGGCGACGCCATGACGAGAGTGAGGTGACGTTCCTGACCCACACGAGTGCAAGAAATACACGCTATACCATACTGGGGACAGCTTCAACACGAAAGAGGTCAAGGAAACAAAATAGCTATGGCCGGGTCAGGACGCCTCAACGTCAAGTTGTATCGGTGTCGTTGGTTCCTGCCTCGGCCCACCCTCTGCAGGACCACCGAGATCCACGTCCGCCACATTCATATTCGTATCCTTTTCTTTCTCCTTCTCTTTCTCCCTCTCTTTCTCCCTCTCTCTTGTGGACCTCGTTCCCAGCCTAGTTCTCGATGCTCCCGATCTGACAGGCCTGGTCGACGGCCCAGCCGCGTTTTCATCCCCATCTTCATGGTTAAGGCTCATTGGTGAATCTGATTCCCTTTTCTTGTCCGCCGCAATCCGCACTTTATCTTTAAAGGCGGCTGGCTTGACTTGCATATTCGACCACACCTTCATGCTTTCATCTGCATCTGCATCTTCCTTTTGACCATCGTCAAGGCTTGGTGTATCTGGTTCCTCTGACACACGCCTAGATTTCCAGGCGAGTCGTATGACTCGCCCGGTGGGCTGCCAAGCCACGTTTTCATCCCCATCTTCCTCTCCATCATCGTTAAGGTTCATTGATGTATCTGGTTCCTCTGGCTCCTCCGACACACGCTTAGATTTCCAGGCGAGTCGTATGACTCGCCCGGTTGGCTGCCAAGCCACGTTTTCATCCCCATCTTCCTCTCCATCACCGTTAAGGTTCATTGATGTCTCGGGTTCCTCTTTATCCTTTTCTGTCGCAGACCTCGTCCGTGCTTTATATTCCCGGGCGACTGGCTTGGTTGGCTTAATCGACGAACCTGCGGCGTTTTTGTCCCCATCTTCTCCGTCGTTGTCAAGGTCCATCGGGGTCATTGGTTCCTGCCCGGACTCAGCCTCTGCGGTAGAACCGAGACCCACATCCGTCATATCCTTATCCTTATCTTTTTCCTTTTCCTTTACCTTCTCCGTCGCAGACCTGACCCTTACCTTGCGGGATCTCCAGGCTCTCGATCTGGTAGATCTGGTCGATGACGCCGCCGCGTTTTCATCCGCATCTTCCTCCCCTTCATCTCTCGCAGCAACAGCGCTTGCGCGACTTCTCACCCGTCCCCGCGCCCGTCTCCCCGCTCCGCGCGATCGGCGCGCTGAAACCGGAGCCCGCCTTGTGCTGACCGATGGACTCGGCTCCTGATCCACCTCGTTCTCCCCATCAAAGTATTCGTTCCTCGCTGTCG
This sequence comes from Boletellus emodensis, assembly GCA_038089935.1. NCBI lineage: Eukaryota > Fungi > Basidiomycota > Agaricomycetes > Boletales > Boletaceae > Boletellus > Boletellus emodensis. Next base: position 10,472 of record JBBPLU010000181.1, on the reverse strand, counting down.
TCCGATCGCTCCGTCTCTCCCCGGCCAACGCGGTCCCTTGCTCCTCGTCTTTTTCTTCTTGCGTCTTCTCCTCGTCAGCGAGCAGTCCTTCGAGATCGGGCGGTATCTCCTGCATCGCCACACTCGGCGCGCCCTGAAGGTACCGAAGCTTGTTACGAATGCCGATCGTGATCTTCTGCAAGGACGCGGGCGAGTTTTGGTTCTCGACCCGCCCGGTCAGCGGCGGGTGCAATTTCCACTGCGAGTCACGGAAGAACGAATCATAGACCGTCGTCGGAAGTTCGTCGGGGATCTCAGCGCCGACGAGCACGGCCGTCTCGTACGCCCAACACCGACTAACGTTCTTGATCGTGTACCCGCCACCACCGACGACGAGCAACGGCACGTTGAACTTGCGGACAAAGTTGACGCATTCGCCGTGCGCGGCGATAGAGAGGTTGAACGCGCCCAATCTGTCGCACCCCAACGAGTCTGCACCACATTGGAGGACGATCGAGGTCGGCCGGAAGGCGGCGACGGTGTCTTCGATGACGGTCTTGAACACGGCGAGATACATCTCGTCGTCAATGCCGTCTTGGAGGGGTACGTTGAGGCAAAAGTGTTTGCCCAAGTTAGCGCCGTTGTCGTCGAGCTTGCCCGTGCCCGGGAAGAATTCGCCCGTGTACTTGTGAAACGACACGGTCATGACGCGATTCGAGTGGTAGAATGCGAGCTCCACACCATCACCGTGGTGAATGTCGATGTCGATGTAGAGCACTCTTGGATGGTATCTAGGGCGACAGTTTAGAGCGCGGCGCGGGACAATGAATGTTGTTGTTGTAGGTCCTACCTGAGAAGCTCCAGTATTGCAAGTACGATATCGTTCACGTAACAAAACCCGCTCGCTTCACCTCGTTTCGCATGATGGAGGCCACCCGACCAATTGATGGCGGTGTCACAAGCGCCGGCGCAAAGTTTCCGTGCACCAGCGAGCGACGCACCAGCATACATTCGACAAAAATCGTACATGTCCGAAAATATAGGACAATCTTCGACACAGTTAAACGTATCGATGAGATGCCTCATGTCATTCTGATTGCCCGGCGTCACCCTGCACGATCAATATTCGCAAAGGGGTCGCACTGCACAGAAGCTGGAACGCTCACCTCGACAGGAAGTCGATATAGTCGTGGTCGTGGTACATCTCGAGCTCTGCCTGCGTTGCCGGACGCGGATTGTATATGTGGTGGATCTGCTTGTCCAAGCCGTAACCCATGACGAGCGCGTTGGTGAGCGTCAGTCGGTGAGGCTTCATCGGGTGCCGCTCCTAGAGGGGAGACGTGCGTGTGACCAACGGAGGGGCGGTCGTCGCAGTGTATAATTCGCGCACCCCGTAATGATACTCGCCGACGCCTTTCGGGAAAAAGTAGGACACTATTGGACGCGAATGCGGCTTTCACTTTCACCTCAAGCTTGGATACGGCGTCCGAGCCAAACATCGACTTACGTTCACGTATTCGGTGATGGGTTGCGCGGTCCCGTGCGGGCCTCGGTCGTCGAAGTAGGCAGACGCTGAAAAGGTCGTAGACTGAGCGCTTCGAACCATGCTCGAGTCGTTTTCCAGGCGGTGTCGAGGTAATAGGTGCAAGGGTACTAGCAGCAAGACGTATTGAAGCTAGGTAGCTTATGTAACGATCCAATCACTTCGTTCATCATGAACCTGAAGGTCGCTCTGTTCGCCGCATGTGCTCTGGTGCTCTGGGTGAGCGCGGCTCACGGATCCTCTGGGGACAGATCCACCGAGTTCCAGAACTGCGTTTCGACATGCTACGGTGACCGTTGTCATCCGTGGACCACCCTCCCACTTGACTTGCGCTTGACGCGTTGGACGTGCACAGACGACTGCAGATATCGATGCATGCATACGCTGACGGATATGGCTGTCACGCTTGGCCAAGATATCCAGCAATACTATGGGAAATGGCCCTTCTGGCGTTTACTTGGCATGCAGGAACCCGCCTCCGTCGCGTTCTCCCTCTTGAACATGTGGTTTCATCTCCAGGGCGCTCGCCAGATCCGCAGAAGAGTGCCTGCAAGTCACCCGTTCAAAGGATACTATCTCACCTGGGCGTATGTGAGCGTCAATGCATGGATATGGTCGACGGTATTCCACGCAAGAGGTGCGCATCAAGTTCATCTGGCGTCTTTATTTTCAGCCTCACAAGCATGTAGACCTGCCTCTGACCGAGAAGTTGGATTACTTTTCGGCTGCTTTGGCCATCCTATACGCACTTTACTATACAGTCATTCGCATGGCAAATTTGTATCCTCGACCATCCAGGCCTGACGACAACGGACGTTCGCTCTTGCGCTTTGCATGGTCCGCACTGTGCATTGCTGCATATCTATCCCACGTCACGTATCTGACCGTACTTCCTCGATTCGACTACACCTATAACATGGCCTTCAATCTCGTTCTCGGCGTCTCTCATAACCTCTTGTGGTTGTTGTATTCCCTTCCTGTTCCGTGTTTCAAGAGATTCCCTTGCGCATCTAATGCATACTATCCACGTCATATCTATAAAGCAGGTATCTTTGTGCTTTTAACGACGGGGGCGACTGCACTCGAAGTGTTTGACTTTCCACCGTTGGCGCGCATCCTGGATACTCATGCTCTGTGGCACCTGAGCACGGCCCCTATTACCAAATTTTGGTACGACTTCCTAATTGAAGATTCCCAAAACGAAGGCTGGAGGCCAAGTCAAAAGTAAGGACGAGTCAATGATTAGACATCCTTGCGGTTCACCGAGTAAGCAGGCTCTAGTTGACACAGTTCGTTCGCCACCCCGATACCCATGGCAATATTTACGCTAGAGTTCCTCCTCTACGTCTATATTCGATGATCAGCAATGAAACTGTCCCAAAGCACCCTAAGCTTTCGCTGTCCAAAAAGGACACTTGAAAAAAACGAACTTGTGATAGCGTCCAGACACTCTACGACCAAACTATCGATTTCCAAGTATACGTGCTGCGATATCATGCCGACGAAGAGGTATCATTTGTGCTGGTAAAATGTTGCAAGGGGTCTTTTCATTTTCATACCCACTTTTGCACTATGAAGCTGCCATGTGTGTCATTCACACAATCTGATTCCAGCCATTTCCATCGCACTTACCTCCAACTGCCTATCCACCATGCTCCACGCGAATACGTGTCCTTCTCCACCATCGAATTGCCACCGACTACAGCTCGCCATTCCCATGAAGGTTCCACCATAGAGCTATCGAAACGTACAAGAACTCTTTCTCACCTTTCTCCCGGCCTCGTTCCATCGGCCTTGTTGATCCACTGCTCCTCGGGTTCGAACGTGCCGCCGTGCAAGCTCACCGAAACACGCCTGTCTGCCTCTACGCGAATGTTCCCTGTAAGCTCATACAAGCCTGTACGCGGATCGAGCCTTCGCACGGTCGTCAAATGGGGTTCCCACTTGGGCGTCTGGATATCGTAGTATATGGCGTCGGTCACATTTGACACGGCCGTGTTGAGTAAACACGCCGTCGTGAACGTCAGTTTCTGGGACATGGCGACGGTGAACAACGGTACTCGGTGACCCGTGTTCGTCACCTCTTTTTCGACGAGATCTGAGAGTTGGAGGAAGGGAAATGAGGGAATCGAAACAACACGGCAGGATTTCTCCAGGTCCACCTCGGATGCAAGGGCGTTATATACCCATTGGATGACATTAAAAAGGGTGACACTGTACGAGGCACTATGAGACTCGGGGAAATTCACACTCACGCTAGCTGACGACCTCTGCGACTCCGCCGGCCGCTCCCACAGCCAAGAGCAGGCTTGCGCAATGGCTAAACAAAAACATCAATCGGGTTCTAGCCCAACGGCTGTCCTTGCGGAGAGGGGCACCCACTAGCATCACGGTCTTTCGCAGCGATGGAGATTGGATAGCCATGCATACCGGATCCATGCATCGTGATTTGGCCATTGCATGATTCCTCACCGTGGCCCTCATATAGCGGGGGATACTGGACCGATTTGCACACCAGCCAAAACCACCCTCGCATACCACCGAAAAGTACTTGGCCGGTTAGCCTGATGGTTCTTCCGAAACTGCCTCGTCCTGTTGGGCGCGACATTCGAATGGGGCCGCTGAGATGCTGGCAGCTAGGACGTGCCTGGGTAAAAAAAAACACTGTAGGGCACTCGGTCCTCGACGTCCTAGCTGCCAGCATCTCAGCGACCCCATCCGAATGTCCGCGAGTCGCGTCCAAGTGTCCCCTCGTGGCGCTAAACACGACCGATGGTCCACATCGACCTCATGTGCCCCAACATCACGAGCAGATCTTAGGACAGGAGTACTACCAAACGCCATTCGGAGAGAAGTGTCTTTTCTTGGTGTCGCCGTGCACGTTCGCCCACCTCTGGATCTACCCCCACAACCAGCCTCGCAAGCTCCTGAGCGCATTGGGCCTCAGTGCTTACGCCGCCCTCGTTGTCTTCCTGCCCGTCCACGTGCTCGCTCACCGGCTCGCCCCCCACTGATGTATCCTCACCATTCCACGTTGTCAGAACAGCCGAACTGGATTACGAGTTCGTCAAGACGGTTCTCGTGGCAGAACTGGGCGCTGTACGTGGGGCTCGTCGGGAGTGCTGATGCACGCCGTCGAAGGGGTCAATGTTCTCCACATGACGTGGCTTTGGGGCGGCGTCCAACTGTCTTCGCGTGCGCGCAGGGTCCTCGTAGACTAGGGCTCTGGATGTTGTCTAGAGAGCCTCTTTTTTTTTTTTTTGTGATCCTCGTTTATTGTCCTGTAGGGCATGGAGAGCCTCTGATGGCGTTGTCATCGAGGTCGAGCGCTATGGCGCATGCTTCACGGCGTCGTGAGTGTATAGGGTGGCATAATGCGCAGGCAGGTCGGACTAATGCACCGCTTCTTTCAAAATTACTATCCATTAATCACAAGCATTGCAGCCGATTACTTTATACCAAGTGAACGAGTGTCCATCTCGACGAACTCAAGCGATACGTCGAACGTAGCATGTCCTTTGAAACGTACGTGGAAAGTATCCACATCGTCATGCAACCAGTGTCGTCGTCCTGAAAACACTGATGAGCATCCTCGTGTATGCGCAAGAGAATGAACTTGGTATGTTCACACCTTTTGGTCGTCGATTCGAGTTGAGTCCTTCAGAGGCCACATTCAGACGCGTCCACTTGGACCATCGTAGCGTCGACTCTGCCCAGTTCGACCGCCAACCCGCCCGTGAGGGTGTTCATGGCCTCCTCAGAGAGGTTGAACCCTTCCTGCGCTACGTCCACTGCAAGGGCTGTGACCGTGTGGCTGCCATAGGTGAGCTTCCAACACGTGCCGCATGTGGCCGAGTTCCAGCTGGTCACGGTGTACACCCCTCCGATGTTGGGGAAGGTGGGAAGGGAACCGAGGGTGGTGTACCCCTTGGTGATAAGACCGTTGGTGCCGTCGGAGCAGGCCATAAAGGTCAGCGACAGGGACGCGTCGTCGTACGTGGTGTCGTACGAGACCGTCTGTGTCGATTGGGCGAACGCGCTGGGGAGAGCGAAGGTGAGGACGGCAGCGGCAGCGAGCGACGCGAACTTCATGATGTTTCGTGAGAGGGATAGAAGGTAGAAGAGCTTGGGTCGTTGAGTGGGTGGGTTAAGACGATGACCTCTTCCATTTATACCTCCTTCCCCGAGTGTGGTCGCACAGTGGATGCTAACACGGGCATGCGCCTTGCCCCTCTTGGGAAGCTCACTCGGAGGTCCAAGACCCGGGTTCAGCTCTGCGGCGAAAGCGTCAGCTGACGAGCAAGACGGTGCTGCGCCGCCGCCGTCGGGCAGGTCGGACCACATGGCTGGTGTCAAGGAGAGCAAAGCGTCCAAGGAAATGACAATGCTGGATCCGATGCCCAGCACAGCACAGCGCCCATCCCAAGCTCTGTCATCGGAGGGCATCGCTGTCCCAGGGCGTTTCTCAGAACGGTGGTTTCTTCCCTTCGTCACCATCATGTGCGCTCTTCAGACTGCCTGTGATACTGAAATTGGTCGTCGCTAATATCGATCTTTTAGTGCTGCTACCTGCACCGACCCCACCCTCGACCACTCGAATAGTCGTGTTAACAAAATTCTATGTCCAGCTCCGATCCCAGCACACTTTGTCTGACGTCCCACCCCGATAGGGCTGTGTCGACTGATATCGGAAGCAATTCAAATACGATGGAACGGCATTCTTAGTGTTTTCTGCAGACATGTAGACCTCGCGGTGCCTATCGAGGTTCAGGCCAGCACACCCAAAACACCTCCGTAGTCAAATATCTTCTCTGCGATCCTTTCCATGTCTCACTATACCACTTTGGGAACAACTCCGAGGATGATTCAGTGCTAGTATGTGGCAGCACCAGTGGTCTCGTGATGACGCATGAGCTTCATTTTGTTGAGTACAACTGCAGGTGGGACTAAAAACAAAGGACTAGACTCAGGCTTCTATTGGGAGAAGACTGAGGTGTGACAATGGAAAATCATATGCAAAGACAGGTCTGAAATTATGCAAGCTGGTTATCATTGCAGAATGACAGAACAGGGGTATGCAACAACATTTCATTGGGATGATCCATTTTGATGAACAAGACCATTAGTATGTAAATCATCAGAATCCACCATGCAGCATGGAGGACAAAAAGGATGGCTGGAACTTGGTCTGGTGGAGATCAAAGGTACTAGTACATGAGTCCTTAGTAAGGTCATTGATGTTGACCATAGAGGGAAAAGGTATGGCAGGGGACATTGGATGTGATGGTTGGAGGGAGAAGTAGGATATTATGTATATAGAAGGCACTGCTCATTTTAATCTTCACATTGTGTTGTATTGATTTTGTCCTCCATGCTGCATGGAGGATTCTGATGATTTGCTGATGGTCTTGTTCATGGTAATGAGCATGGATCTGTCAAAATGGATCATCCCAATGAAGTGCCATCCATAAGGGATCCAATAAGCAACACAGACCATATGTATAGTAACTGTACAGTAACTGGTGCTGAGTCTCTGACTCTCTGTTGCAACAGTGATGACACACTATGGCCTATGTAAATATACCTATTACATACAATGGCCTTTTTTCTTTTTTCTTATTTCTTGATGTATTTTTATGGATCTATGCTCATTATCATAAATGAGGCTATTAGCAAATCATCAGAATCCTCAGTGCAGTACAGAGGACAAAAAGGATGCTTGGAACTTCAGAATGGGCTGCTGATGCATCAATAGGGCCAGACCATGATCAGTAGGTTGATACTTTGATGGATCCATACAGACTCATTACACCTGGCAGTGATGGATGCAATGCTCACCCTTCTCACCTGTGTTATGATTGCAATCTCCTCTTGTTTGCTGGTCCATTCAAGTTGGCCAAGGCCCCCTCAGTATCCACATGTGCCCTGGTGCCAATCTTATCTGAAAGGTGGACTGTATAATTTTTGCCATCTGGGTATGCAGCCATATAGTACAAGAGGAAAAGTAAAAGTAAAGCAAGCAGGGAAAACTAGCCAAATAATTATTTCCAACAAGTAATCCAGGGTTCTCCAGACAAAGAAAAATCAGTATTTTGGATAATGACACTAGTAGGAGAGATAACTACAGAATGCAGTAGAAAACCTGAATTGAGCCTAAACCAAGGAGCAATCCATGCAAAGAGAGATCTGTTAGAAGACTGAATCCAACCATCCTTCTCACCAAAATCAATAGAAGAAAGAAGTTGTTGTACTGAGCATACTCTAATAGTCTTGTCAAGTGAGCCAGAGACAATGTAGTGGCCATCTGGTGAGTAAGCAACAGAGCTGACCTGATCTGCATGCCCCTGAAATGGACCTGCCACACACTGACCAGTGGTTGCATTCCAAATTCTAATGGTCTTGTCTGAAGAGCCAGAGACAATATGATGGCCATTTGGTGAGTATGCAACAGAGTAGACCTGACCTGTGTGTCCCTGAAATGGACCTGCCACACAATGCCCAGTGATTGCATTCCAAACTCTAATGGTCTTGTCTCTTGAGCCAGAGGCAATGTGGTAGCCATCTGGTGAGTAGGCAACAGAATAGACCCAACCTGTGTGCCCATGAAATGGACCCACACACTGTCCAGTGGTTATATTCCAAACCCTAATGGTGTTGTCTCTTGAGCCAGAGACAATGTGGTGGCCATCTGGTGAGCAGGCAACAGAGCAGACCCAATCTGTATCCCCTTGAAATGGACCTGCCACACACTGTCCAGTGGTTGCATTCCAAACTCTAATGGTGTCATCTGGAGAGCCAGAGACAATGTGGTGGCCATCTGGTGAGTAGGCAACAGAGCAGACCCAATCTGTGTGCCCTTGAAATGGACCTGCCACACACTGCCCAGTGATTGCATTCCAAACTCTAATAGTGTTATCTCTTGAGCCAGATACAATGTGGTGGCCATCTGGTGAGTAGGCAACAGAGCAGACCCAATCTGTGTGCCCATGAAATGGACCTGCCACACAATGTCCAGTGGTTGCATTCCAAATTCCAATGGTCTTGTCTGAAGAGCCAGAGACAATGTGGTAGCCATCTGGTGAGTAGGCAACAGACATGACCAAATTTGTGTGTCCTTGAAATGGACCTGCCACACACTGCCCAGTGGTTGCATTCCAAACTCTAATGGTCTTGTCTTTTGAGCCAGATACAATGTGGTGGCTATCTGGTGAGTAGGAAACAGAGCAGACCCAATCTGTATGCCCTTGAAATGGACCTGCCACACACTGCCCAGTAGTCACATTCCAAACTCTAATGGTGTTGTCATGAGAGCCAGAGGCAGTATAATGGCCATCTGGTGAGTAGGCAACAGACTTGACCAAACTTTTGTGCCCTTGAAATGGACCTGCCACACACTGTCTAGTGGTTGTATTCCAAACTCTAATGGTTGTGTCATCTGAGCCAGAGACAATGTGGTGGCCATCTGGTGAGTAGGCAACAGAGTAGACTTGACCTGTGTGCCCTTGAAATGGACCTGTCACACACTGTCCAGTGGTTGCATTCCAAAATCTAATGGTCTTGTCTGAAGAGCCAGAGACAATGTGGTAGCCATCTGGTGAGTAGGCAACAGAGTGGACCCAATCTGTGTGCCCTTGAAATGGACCTGCCACACAGTGTCCAGTGGTTGCATTCCAAACTCTAATGGTCTTGTCTGAAGAGCCAGAGACAATGTGGTAGCCATCTGGTGAGTAAGCAACAGAGTGGACCCAATCAGTGTGCCCTTGAAATGGACCTGCCACACAGTGTCCAGTGGTTGCATTCCAAACTCTAATGGTGTTGTCTCTTGAGCCAGAGACAATGTGGTGGCCATCTGGTGAGTAGGCAACAGAGTGGACCCAATCTGTATGCCCTTGAAATGGACCTGCCACACAATGTCCAGTGGTTGCACTCCAAACTCTAATGGTGTTGTCTGAAGAGCCAGAGACAATGTGGTGGCCATCTGGTGAGTAGGCAACAGAGCTGACTGAATTTGTGTGCCCCTGTAGAATGTAAACCTCTGCAGGCCAACTGGCTGGATGCCAAGAGGTCATGCACACATGCTTCTTCAGATGATCAACCCATAGCCTCCATAGTGGAGAACTACTAGGTGTCTGTGGGAAGGCTGACAGATACAAATGAGGAGTAGACTCTCTTAGTACTGGTGCAAACACTTGGATAAACTGGCATCCCTCTGATGCTAAGCTTAATGTTTCTGCATCCTAATAGCACCTTCAGCACTTTTCATCAACAATCATGTCTTCTCTTACCTTCACCCAGCCATTTAGGGTGGTGCATGTCTTCAGGGCAGAGGAGATGGATGACACTGGAGATGAGAGGGAGAGTAGGCTGATGGCTTCAAGCCAGTAGGGAAAGAAGCTCTGGAAGAAACCTTTGACCTCTTTGGATAGCTCTGGGGTACAATCAACATCCTGAAGGTGTTCCATCCAGTAGTGGCATGCATAAGACAGATGTGGGGGAATGACCATGTTTACTTGATGCACCAGGTCAGGGACAGCAGCATTACGCACTCGCGAGTCCTTGAGATCACAAATGTTGAACCTGAGCATACCCCGCATGCAGGCGAGTAATGCGCGTCCAAGAGAGAGGGAACGGTGGGGTAGGAGGGAGACATGGAAGTCTGAACTGCGAGCCTGGTCAAGCAAAAAGTCACGGAATGACGTGTGGAGCGGCCGGATTGGTTTCTTTTCATCGACCGCACCATCCAGTAGTGATCCCATCGGTTTGATGATATCGCGCATATTCACTTCTTCATCCGCGTCAAACAGGGCCGAAAGGCAAGGAAGCGGTAGCGGCTCCTTCAGCACAAGCACAATACCCATCACCTCTCGAAAGCATTCTCGGTCTTCTTCGAGTGTGAATAGTTGTCCTAATATAGTCCGGTACAGCTCATCGAGAGGCCGAGTAAACGCGC
>JBBPLU010000180.1:0-38758 GCA_038089935.1 Boletellus emodensis | reverse complement strand
ATCGATTCCCTTTTCCTTTGACTATGGGTAACTACATGTCATGCCTCCAGCTGACCCGGAGTATCCACCAGCACGACCCTAAGAAACATGGCCATAGCGCTACTTCGAGACTACGTCCATGTCCTACGTTACCTATCCAAGAGCCAACGCAGTCCTTTTGGACGTTTCCACCGTCTTCCATCGCCACTCACCTCTCGAGCGACAAGTTCCCCACTCACGCAGACATTGGTGAGTGTCTTTGCCTTGGAGTGGCTCTTGTGTTTACCCATGCGGGCCATCCGACGAACAGTCATCATTGGGTCAGGAATATCTGGTGCATCGTTTGCGAGGACCCTGCTTGATATTGATCAGGAGCGGGATGATCATAGCGGCCCACTGCACGTTGTCATGCTAGAAGCGCAGGAGACATGTTCCGGGGCGACCGGGAGGTGAGTCATACAGTGCGACCATCGAACCGTACGGACGATTCTGAAAGAAAGTGCGCACCTGTCGTTCCAGGAACGGAGGCCACATCAATCCTCCCTTGTTCCACGACTACGAGGACTTGAAACGGAGTCTTGGGAAGGCTGCAGCGCTGCAGATCATGCGTTTTCGAATTGCGCATCTGGAAGTCCTGCGGGAGATCGCAGAGTCAGAGGCAATTGATGCTAACTGTCGGGATGTGTGCTCGGTGGATGTGTTCTTCGACGAGGGGGTATTTGCGGAAGCAAAGCGCAAACTAGACGTCTTTAAGGTGGACATGCCACAGGAAGCGAGCACGTTCCAGATTTGGGAAGGAGAAGACGCTCGGAAGGTGCGTTAGGGTCGCCGGTCTGTTTGGTCGCGTGCCCGTGATGTTATTTGTCAGGTATACAACCTGTCCTCGCTCGCCGTAGGGTGCATCACGACGTCTGCAGGAGCGGTACATCCCTATCGCTTTGCCACGGGGATCCTCGTGCGGCTCCTAGAGGGGTATCCCGAATCGTGGGTGCCATTTCAAAGCGTGTCTAGTTGCTTGTCTTACTGACGTCGGCGTAGCTTCCAACTTTTTACACGGACACCGTGCACGTCCATCACCGAGCCTTCGAGTATGAATCCGTTTTATACCTTGACCACGCCTCGTGGACAACTAACCACCCCCCACGTGGTTCATCTCACAAACGCGTGGATCGGGGGGCTTGTTCCTGGGCTTGCAGACCTCGTGTACAAAGTTCGGGAGACGATGAGTGCTCAGCGACCCGGAAGGGCTCTCCAGCTTCCAGGGCTTGAGACGAATGACGCAAAGGGGAACCTCGGACAACGGGCCTACATCTTTTTTGACAGCCCCGAACAAAAGGGGTTTGACTACCTCACGCAGCTGTCGGACGGAGAGCACGAACTCATGTTCGGTGGTGGCCGGGAAGAATTTCTCGATGTAGATGTGGGAGACGGACGAGGGTGTAGGCCGGCGTCGAGCGGGATGTATGACGTGCACAGTGCGGTGCATGTGTCGGGCGCGCTTCCTGTTTATTTCGGGGCTACCAACTGGGGGGCCGAGGGTGTCTCCGTTGCCGAACCGCCATTGGGCGAGGATGCTGAGGGACGGGCGCGAGCGCCGTGGGCTGCTGGAAGAGTAAAGGCGCTCTGGAGTGGGGTGCTGAGCGTTTCGGTGGACGAGTTCCCGTGGGTGGGCCGGATTCCCAGCGCCATCTCTGGCCGGCGGTCGCCTGGTCAGGTCGCGGCGACTTCAGAAAGGGGCAAGGGGACGAGGACGGCGAGTCCTGGAGAGTGGGTGGCGGCAGGGTATTCAGGGGAGGGAATGGTTCATGCATGGCTGTGTGCGCGGGCGCTGGCGCTGATGGTTCTGGGACTTGACGACGCCAGGGACGTGGAAGGCGAGGGACGGTACGGTGCTGGACAGGCCGTCGAGGACTGGCTTCCGGCGTGCTACCGAATCAGCGTGGGACGCTGGAAGAACACATACAGGGAATGGCGGGACGTGGGACTGAAGCACGATGGAAGGCGAACAAGTGCGGTGCGGGGAGGAGCGGGAAGGATGAAGATCTATCAGGGCATCCGACGAGCGGACTGAGGAGCCTAGGTCGCTAAGCGTAATGACTTTGTATGGTATACATTCCTTGGCTCATTGACATGTCTTGTTAGGAACACCTCCTTTACGGTGACCACCATCATGCGCAGCCCTGCACGTTGACAATGACAGGGCGTAGGACGGCAACAAGGGAATCATCGCAAATATCGTCCTACGAGGGGATACTTATATCCCGAAGGAGGTCCTGGATTCTCAGTGAGCTACATTCGTTCTGTTCGTGGTTCCTCCCCTCAGGATGACTGCTGTGGATGTGTTCCTCATAATGGAGCAGCGTGTTCTACTTGAACTATTTTTTCGCTGCCAAGATTCCATGTTCGCTTATGATTCGATCCTCAGCGCTGCTTTCACTCCCCTTTCTTGGCCATACCGTGGCACCCTCATGTCCTCCGTTCTGTCGCTGCTTCCCTAATAATGCATGTCCGGGTGCAACTGCCCAGAGCTCCCCGTTAGGTCCACCGCCACGTCGTCTCCATGTATCTCCCGGACTTCTCCAGCTTGCTCAGTCGACGTTCCATGATTACAACGCCGACCCCGTTCGACAAGTCACAGTTCGCTCTAGACACGACAGGTGTCTCTGGTTTCTTTGGCGGAGACGAAGCTATCTCTGCCATGGCTACTGTCCACGTTTACCAGGGCCGGCGATGGTTGGGGTGGTACAACACCCCAGGCTCATACCAGATCGCTAGACAATACGGTCTCATTGCCAAGTCAACGGTATTCAAGGGTCTCTTCCCTGGCGTCCGGACAGAGACTGCCAAACTATTCGAGTTCGAGGGCTGGCAGGGACCAAGGTTTCAAGCCGTCACTTCTGGAACCATCATGGAAAGTGCGGGTCATTTGGCCGCAGTTCTCATGAAGGAATGCGATTCCATTGAAGGTGTCCAGATCCCTGGAAGGGATGGACCGGGCGTCGGGGTCACGATTGTCAGGCTCAAAACTGTCCCTCCTGGGATGGTCGATCCGAAGCGTACCGGTGCCTATTCTCCCATATTTGCCATTATCCCCATCATAGCCAGTTTTGCTGCTTGCGTTGCGAGTGGTATCTACAAAGACTGGTACTCGTTCTCCTTGATCTTATGGGGTATACTCAGCAACGGTATATCCTGCTTCGTTATCGGCACGGGAACTTTACGTTTTACCCACCACATGCCTGCGATGGGCTCGCCACTTGGTGACGGTATCCTTGGTTCGGGAAAGGAGTTTGTCTTACTGCTGGGAGAGGAGGGTGCTGTGAACGCCATCACTCTTGGCAGATTTTCTCTCGAATTCCCCAGCAAGTCTTATGACGAATATATTGGATGTTGTTCCATTCTTCTCACCATTCAGTTCCTCGCCCAACTGTTCCTCATCCCTCAGGGATCATTGTTCGGCCAGACTATGTTTATCTCCTCGCTGGTGGTCTCCTGGGTTTACAACTCAATTCTGTCCTCGTTCGACAAGGAAAAGATCCAGCGACACATTCTGATGGACGACGTGCTGGGAAAGCCTTCAGTGACCAAGTATATCTTGACTACGCGTACCTCTGCTGTCGTATTCGCCCTCTGTGTGCTTTCTCCAGAGGATCCAAGAAAGATCCTCGAGGCATATCTTCCTAATGATACAAAGGTTTGGAGAATATGGAAGGATACCATCGTACAGAGACTGCTCGGGAACAAGGCACTTCGCTTTGCCGATGTAGACTGGAACTTGACGGGCTATAGTGATCAAGAGAGAATGTTGCTTTGCTCGCTCTATGGCGATGCGCAGGCAGCCTACGATGGATTGTATAGTAGGTGGACGCCAGAGAAGAGCTCCGAGGACACTACGGCCGCCCGCTAGTAGTTCCCGTACATCAGTTCTCTACATCTACGTGACACCCGTGGTCCTGACTCGTTGGTAACTCTTGCAAGATGCTCAGATCAACTCACTTGCCATTACCACCCAATACTGTGCGGCCTTGTACTGGTCCCCGACTTCTGGAGGGTTTTCTCAGCCAGAATCGACCCGTGTCAATGAGCAACGTAAAACTATACAGTTTTATGTGGCCTGCATTCTCTTGAAATCGCAAGACCTTTTCAGGCTAAGACGCGGAAAATGTATCGTTTTGATCACTACATTGAAGTACAAAACATGGGCTGAGTGCCATATTTGAATTGAATGTCGAAAACAGGTGAAGAAGACTGAGGTAACAGAGGGAGGGAGGGGCTGGGAGAGCGATTCGGAGAAGGGGGAGGGTGAGGGCGGTGAGGCAGAGCGGGATGGGGTGGTAGGTCGACATACTGGCACAAGCAAGGTCTGCTGGCAACCGTAACCGTGCTTGCGAGCACGCTGAGTCCTAGTTGATCGTGGGTGAGAACATCTGAGAGACAATGGCGATGCGGACAGTGATGACGACGGCGGCAGTGAGAGTAGGACAAAGTACACGGGTTAGAACTTGTCTGAGTGAACAACCTGATCTCTAGTACTATGTGTAGCATATCCTGGCTTGTCATCCCGCATTAACGTCGCAGCGGAGGGAGACGGGCGTTCGCTGAGTCTCAAAAGTGACCCCTCTGAAACTCAGGACGGTCACTTCAGCGCGGTCCTTCGCTTGAGCATCACTTCGGGTTGACCTCTTGCCGCGCTGAAGCCCTCAGCTGGACTCACTACCGCCAACGATCCATCGACCACCGCCGGCGAGGTAAGTTTATCGGGTTGGTTGTTCATAGTCGAAAAGGCCATAATGCAATACGTTTGGGACTGCAAAGCCTGGTTTGCACTAAGCATCTTACTCGCACTACGTCCCTTGCTTCGTATAAAATGGATTTTGACCACCAAAAGTCATGCATTATGACCTTTTCTACTGTACACACTGATCGACCATGAGGCATTCCCCAAGACTTGTTCTCGCGCAGCTGTATGGCAGACAGAAAGATGTTCGTGAAGACGGTCTCAGATCCTGCATTTTTTTCCGTCAGAGCCTTGGACTCGGAACTCGTCGGGCTGATGGCTCACCTACGTATGATACCGGCCTTGCCTGGTTCAGAAATTGGGATGAGCCGAGCTCGCCGTGATCCATCCCTTGACCCAGTCCACCCTCGTCGACAGTTCCTTCGTTTCCGCCCCGATCTCATAGTATGGGATCCCGAGCTCCGCAAGTAACGTGCGATAGAGGTAAAGGGACTTTGCATGTTGCTCCAAAATGCGGACCCCATCGTCGACGAGCCACTCCGGTACCGGTTTAAGGAGGAGGAACTTAGCCTTTCGGTATCGCTTCAGCGCGATCTGGAAGGTAGGATTATCCAGCAGGAGGCTCTTTCTCTGCCTCGCCTGACGCTCGTCTTTTGCGGTCAGGACGGCGTAGATGACCGGGTCAATCCCCGACCTGTCACTCAGGATAAGACTCTCCCCTGTCGCCCTCGCCCTCTCGCAGACTTCTACCTCTTTCTCCAGCTGTGCGTCCAAGATCGCATTTTGCATCTCGATTTTGCCGACGTCCTCCCGTGTAAAACCTCGCTTCTCCATGACGTGGCGTGCCGCTTCCGTGATATAGCACCACGGAGCGAGTGTTAAGGACTGGGAAAGCGCATTGCAAAGCGTCGTCTTTCCGGTGGAGGATGGTCCGACGACGTATAGCTCTGTTGTCGGCTGCTGCTGGTGCGCCATCTTTGCAAGTGGTGCGGGATGTGGTGCTTGGCAGGTGGGAACGCCACTGGGCGTTTGTTGCTGTTGCCCTCCCTAAATGCGCTGCCCAGGTGTATGCGAAGCATGGAAAGGTCTTCTATCGCCTCTGTCCACCGAACCACAACCTGCGATACGTCTC
The DNA here is from genome assembly GCA_038089935.1 of Boletellus emodensis. Taxonomy (NCBI): domain Eukaryota; kingdom Fungi; phylum Basidiomycota; class Agaricomycetes; order Boletales; family Boletaceae; genus Boletellus; species Boletellus emodensis. The sequence goes on along the minus strand of JBBPLU010000180.1, from coordinate 32,909 downwards.
TCACAGCCTGCTTGACGAGCCTCCATGCCTTTTACCTTGCTTCAAAATCCTGCTCCAGACCAGGATTCGTGGCGTTTTATGGTCCCAGCCAACCACTTCGCCTTGCCGAGGAGGCGCGGTGACAGGATCTATGGGAAACTCATCAAGTTCACTGGTGATGCGATTACTCTGGAAATATCGCAGTTTCCAAGCAATCGCATCCTCCGGAGCGATGATCCGACAAAGTTTCTCCTCGTCTCGTTCGAGAGACTGCGCTTTCCAGAGGGTGGTCTACGAGCCACTGCAGACTATGTCACCCGAATGATGAGGGCCGGCGTGTTCATCAATGAGGTACAGTATCGATTTTATCATCATAGCAACAGTCAACTGGTGGGTGATAGATAAGTAATTCCCGCTTCCCGGATTCTGATTGGGTCCCACAGAGAAGCAGAACGTGTTTCATGCGCGAGGCGAATAGCGACGCCGAACTTGATAACAGAATCTATGCCTTGGGCGATTTTGCAAGAATAATGAATGCCGCGAAACGTGACCTCTTATTATTGTGTATTATTTTTCACGCTCTAACCCTCCGGGTTTAGGGGCCAAACGGATTGGCCTCCTCTTCTCTGCTGCCGAGATCGACATCCAACTTGATCCGAAATGGATCGCTGACATCGATGATATCGAGAACGCCGACACCATCTTCTCTGATGGGTGTGGACTTATGGCGAAACATTGGGCTGTACAGGTCAGCAAGGCGAAACGTATCATATTTCGGAACCACCGCTACGTCCCATGTGTCTTTCAAATCCGGTACGGTTATCGTTTCTGAGAAGGAGGGGGATCTGCAACTGACCCGCGTTCTAGTTATCTAGGGTACAAAGGTGTGCTTATGATGCACCCGGAGATGGACAAGGAGAAAAAGTACCTGGCCAAATTTCGGAAGAGTATGAAGAAATTCACCACGGTGCATGACCTCTCGTTCTCCGTCGTCGGGTTCTCGAAACCTTATGCTTTTGGGCGCCTGAACAACGACATCATCGTCCTTCTCTCGAGTCTCGGCGTCACCGATGAAAAACTGTTGGCGAAACAGGATGCGTACTTTCAGTGGATCGAGGAAGCAACCATCGATATGGAGAAAGCGATGGATTTCGCATCCTGTCTTGAAAAGTATGACCTTGTAGAGCGCATCCTCCTAGATGGCCTGGACGATCGTGCCGTTCGCGAGCAGATCCGGGGTGCTCAGATGGGAGAAGTATCGCAGTTTTTAAAGAATGAAAGACCTAGGGCAAGAATGATCATCCATAAATCGCGTCTCCTCTATGGGGTTTGTGATCCCTTCAAGGTTCTCAAGGAGGGGCAAGTCCATATCCGGATCATGTCACAAAAGGGCGCCACGACGCCGATCAACGGTGATGTCCTTGTGGTCAGAAACCCCTGTCTTCATCCTGGTACGCTGAGACGAATTTCGCGTCGAACACTCGCCTGAATGCTTGATAGGGGATTGTATAAAACTTCGTGCCGTTTCACATCCCAAATTGGACCATCTCGTCGACTGCATCGTTTTTGCCTCTGTTGCAAAGCCAAAGCATCAGTCCGCGCCGTCAATGAGCAGCGGAGGTGATCTGGATGGTATGTTCACACGGATCGATACCTGCTAGCATCTTGAAGTTGATACCTGCTACAGGCGACAAGTTCTTCGTATGCTGGGACCCTGACATTGTCCCCGCTCGTGAACACGAGGTGAGTATGAGCCGGCACATGTGGAGCAGATGGTGATGGGTCACATTTCATTCAGTCGTACGACTATCCACCGAACAAGGAACGTCCAGGTGGGAATGTGACGAGGCAAGATCTCGCCGCTCATTTTGCCGCGTATAACAAGTGAGTCGTCCTCTCATGGTGTTACTATCTGGTCTCACCTGATGGCCAAACAATAGTGTTGGCCTCGCCCAGGTCACGAAGCTGCATGGGCTATGGGCTCGGTGTAGTCCAAAAGGGGCAATGAGCCCCGAATGCCAAGAGCTGAATGCGCTCCACTCGCAATCCGTGGATGGTGCGAGGGTTAGAATTCCAGAGAGGCTCCGGAAGCCCCCCGCTGCGGAGGGAAAGTATATCTTGGACCTTCTCGCGGATGCTGCCAGGGAGTTTAGTGCTCGCTTTACTGCTGATGCCTCAGTCGTGCCCGGCATTGATCCCACCGCAGCCACGCCAGAGGAGCCAGAGGATGTACTTGCTCAATTGTTCAAGAGCAAACCGACCGCCATCTCCGAATACGAATTGTTCACCACGGCGGTCAAGTTTGCCAGAAAAATTTCTATCAATCTGTACGAGCTGAGACCTTACATAGCCCACCTCGACTTTGGGGCCCTCGAAGCTCACGAGAAACACGTCATTAGTACCACCTTGGGACTCTCCCCGATGGAGCACCGCCGATTGTGGAACTCCCTGTGGACGTCTGACATCCTCTCGCCGCGCGACCTAGAACAACGTCAGCTCAATCGCCCCTTGTCGATGCAACGGTTATATTCTTCGAAGGAGAAGACGACCGCCACGTTTTTCCAGTATCTGCGAATGGCGTTCGAGCAATTCACGCGAAAGTTACTTATCATTCAAGTACGTGTCCTTTGGCCACAATGGTATCTCTCAACAGGGGATAACGTCCTTTCTGTCAGACGGACGACAGATTCGCGGTCGGCATTTTCATCAAAGGGGTAACTCTTTGGGAGGAAGATCCGGAAGTGGATGAGAACGTCGTGGTGTGCTCCTTCATGCCAAAGGCTACGGAGACCATGTCCGTCTACCGCCCTTGCACCGTCGGATACAGGCTTCATTGTGGGGATGGGATATTGCAACTTTACAACAAGAATCTGGTGGATACGTTCGTTTTCCTTGCACGCTCACGCGCGACAAATCAAGACGTCGTTGCAAGCATCGCGCTGCAAAAGATATCCAAGCGAGTACTGCAGGTGTGTGATCTTTGAGCTGAAATCGCGCATCATGGTTTACGAGAACGTTTGGGTAGCAATTGGGGCGACTGTACAAGGCACCCGTGACCTCGATAGAGATCCATGTCATCTCCAATCGAGATAGGGTTGCGCATCAATTATTCGATCTGTATTTTGAACAGTGAGTGTGGCGACACCCGTGCTTTTCGGACGGATTCGTTTACGGGACACATCCTTAGTGTGCAAACCGAGGAGCACATCCGTCGCTTCGCACGAGAGTTGATTTCGTTCAGCATCAGGTCCATCCGAGACGTGGATTGGACTGCTCACCCCGAATGGCTCAAGGACGTATTCGTGCCCAGGGTCACCTCGGAGACAGTGTTCAAGGAGCTCTTGACTGATCTTCAAAACGAGCAGCTGGAGACTTTGATGAACCTCGCTCTTCAGTACCGTGCGGACAACGAGCTGTATTGGACGTTTGATTTCGTCATCACAGCACAACCTCTCATGGTGGACATGATCGCCAACTGTCTTCACAAAGACCCCGCTCTGGTATATGTGTTGCTGAAGGCGTATCCTCCGACCGAGTCTCTGTCACTTCACGAACGGCTGGCTGACCTCAAGGTGCCAATCCTCCATGCCGTCATCCGTGCAGCGAACTTGTTGGGGGTGGCCACCCTCGTCGCGTTGGAGAAGGTCGCACAATCTATCAATGACATGGAAACGAGCGGGTATATCGAGCTACTCATGCTGGCCGCGCTGAGCATCCGACCAAAGACGCTCATGCAAGAAACGCTTCTCATACTACACGAATCGACCGCAGCCTCTCGAGAAGGATCCCCACCCATGGGCTACTTACACAAGCATGCCCTCGCCATCGCGTTCGATTGTGCAGAGGAGGCGGCGGACGCGTGTCCTTGCGACGAAAATGGCAGGCCCCGTCGCGGCGCGGTGTCTTTCCCGGTTTTGAGGCTCGTCCGAGCAGAGGACATGGCCGAGGGACATATCGACGTGCACTTCAGGCTCGATATGGCTGCGCCAGTTCGACTCCATTCCCATGTCAGACTGCAGTGCGTGATTGATCCCACCAATGCATTCATCGACCGTGCTATCGTGGACGGCGTGGTGACCAAGGCTTTCCGAGGGGAGGTTACAGTAGAGCTGTTTCATCCGCTCCCGCCTGAACTTGCGGAGATGCAATGGAGGATATTTGACGCCAGGAGTCTAGGTACGTCTCCTTGTGGTCTGTTTGCACGACAGAGATTGTTTCTGATGCTGACTCTGGATAAGCAACATCGAGGGCGATGATGGACGCCCTGACACGGTTGTGGGAGGAGGCAGAAGAGTGTTGCATCAACTATGACACGATCGTGATGCCACCACCTTTATCGCCCTCTGAAGCTGCCGATGACGACTTGCAGGAGGAAGAAGAACCGGACGGGACAGAATTGATGAACCCGAGCCAGATTGCTGCGATCAGGTCTAGCGTGGCCCGTCTTTCGTTGATATGGGGTCCACCAGGCTAGTTTTTGGTCTGATGACTCCTGGTAATCGCTGACGCCTGTCATATACAGGGACCGGCAAGACAACGGTCGTCGTCCAGATTCTTCGCTATCTCTTGCGCAGATTTCCTCAGTGCAAGGTTCTCATGACAGCTTCCACACATAATGGTGAGTTTCGGCGAACATCGATACTTCTCGAGGACAAGATTGTAACCGATCGATTAGCCGTCGACAATGTCATGGAGCGCTTCCTTGAAATGAATAGGGAACATCGGCTCCTCACCGACGACCTCATCCTTCGTGTCGCCACGGACCACTCCAAAGTCAGCAAAGCGCTCCAAAGCTACACGATTGACGCACGAGTGGGCGGAGATATGCACGAAAACACTCGTTTACATCGACAAGCGCAACAACGTGTCAAAGCAGCGCGCATCGCGTTTACGACGTGTGCAGGTGCCGGACTGGGAACGCTTCGCAAGGTCGATTTTGACACAGTGTTGATTGACGAGGCCTCCCAAATTACAGAACCAGTTGCACTCATCCCGCTCGTCAAAGGGTGTCGAAGGGCAGTGCTGGTCGGGGACCAGTGAGTAGGATTGATCACGAATCTCTTCTCTGACAAGCCGTGTGACGCCTTCTCTGCATAGCGTGCAACTACGGCCCACCGTGAGACCGATGGGAAAGGCCATCGAATATGATGTTTCACTCCTGGAGAGACTTTATACCTCCAACGCTCATCCTGGAACCGTCAAGACCATGCTCAACGTAAGTGTGGTATTCAAGCACGGATCCGACGAGACGCATTCAACTTACGCGACCACTAGGTGCAATACCGATTCCCGAGCGAACTGGCCCAGTTCCCGTCGACCGAATTTTATAATGGAGAACTCCAGTCTCATATTCAGGATAGCATGCCTGTCCTTGCCCGCTTGGCCGACACCGCGTTTCCGTGGCCGAGGGTGGGCCGAGAACAGCGACTCATACCTACTGTCTTCATTCAGTGCAGCACAGAAGAAACGATGGGCTCAGCATCGAAAGGCAACGAAGGTCAAGCCGAGCTCGCTGCGCGGATCGTTTCCCTCCTCCAGTCGGCAGCCCCTTCCACGGAGCCCTCGGGATCGCAAGATGATGCTGAGGGACCACCCCCTCCAGCGCAGGCGAAACTGTCCATCGCTGCACTCGCGCCGTACACCAAACAAGTCTCCTTGCTGAAAGATGCGCTCCCGTCGTCGGTGACTTGCTCGACGATCGACTCTTTCCAAGGACGGGAGAGCGACGTGGTGGTGTTTTCGACCGTGCGGTGCAACGTCACACGGGACATCGGGTTCGTAGACGATCCGAGGCGACTGAACGTGATGTGGACGCGGGCCAAGCTGGGCTTGATCATCATCGGGGATCGGGCTACGATGACGGAGATGAACACGCTGTGGAAGAGGGCTATCGAGTCGTGTACCGAGGTGGAGCTTCCACCCGTCCCGACAGAAGGTGAGGCGTAGTGAGCCTGAATCGTTATGGACTTGGTCGAGGACCGTCGAGACCGTGAACAAATGTACATGACATGCTATCCAATTCAATCCCGCTTTTCGAGCTGGATCGGAAAAGCGGATTAAGCGACTCGGATGAGCTGATTGCAGACCAATAGTCCTCGAAGCCGGGCTTGTGAGTCGACAGTTGCAATAGGGCGGCATATGCGCTGAAGACACCACGCCTTTCCCAACTCGCTCATCCATCATCCCGGCCGAGAAAAGGTGTGTGCATCGTGGCACGAGACCGCCCGAGTCGCATCTTGCGCCTCCAGCTTGAGTGAGGTGAACCGTGAGAGCTGGAAGAGCGGCCGGAGGACGGACACGTCAATGACGCAGACCTGCATCGCGGAAATATCGATCACGGATAGATTGCGGTAGACTGGATTTGAGACCCATGCGGTGAAAATGACGTGGTAATCGGCAGCGCAGGTCTCGTCGTCGACGTTGAGGTTGACTGTATCAACCGACGTGGACCGGACGAATTTCAAGAAGCGCAGAAAGTCGCACGTGGTGGGTGCGGAGAGTAGCACTTCTTGAAGCGCGGGGAATCGGACGCGGCCGAATGCCGATTCGAGGTGATCGAGGGAGATGAGGCGCAAGTCCATGCGCAGAATGTTTAGGTTGGGGTTAGGTAGCTGAGAGAGATCCAGGGCGCTCTCGTCTGGCAGCGCCGCGCAACGGAGAGCCTGGAGCTCGTTAAGCTGGCAGAGCACTCTCGAGAACATCCCGAGCGCCTCTCTGGAAGACAAAGTCACGGAATGCCATGATTCGTTCGACGCGCGGACATCGGCAAGGCAAAGGGGCTGCACATCCAAATTATTGATATTGACGCGGACAACGGTCGGCCGAAGGTGCATCAGAAAGGGTAACACCTGCGGCCGGTATTCCCCGCATCGAAAATGGACCAGTCTAAGAAAGATGAGGGCGGAGATGAGAGCGCCTCATAATCGTTCGCGTTTGTTGTGACATGACGTTGTCGATCGAATTCTAGGCTTCGCACGCGAATGGTACGTAACGTATGAAAATGTCCCAATCAGATGGCTGCATTTGACCCCTGAAAAACTGGGAGTGCCCTGATAAGTTTCAGATCGGGCTCGTAGAGGCATTTGGGGAAGGAAAACAAGAGACATACCAGCTGCTTCCTGTTGACGGCCCACAGATCATTTGGCATGCATTTAACGAGCCATAGCAGATCACTTATCTCGTAGTATAGCACATTGAGAGCAGGCTCGAGGAAGAAGCGAGAGGTCCTTGCGAGGCTCGCAAGGGTACAACGGTCACGAAAGAGACGCGACCTGGGTTCCGGTTTCGAAATTACCGATGCATGCTGAAAAATGAGAGTTGTAGAATCTTCCCACGGAATCTCATTGGATTAACGTTAGTCCTTCAGTTGATTTGAGAAAGAACTGCCTGCGCTAACGAACGAGTGAAACTTATACACGTAGTGACTCGGTAGTTAGTCTCGCAAGCCGCCGTTTTAGGAAGTTTCTGGGTTGACACCTTGAACCGTTTTAGTCTTCGGAAGATTCCGAGGCCCCGCCGAGGCGAAGACTAGAAAGGACATCTTGTCCTACGTCTGGTGAGTAAACATAGAACTGTCATGGTAAAGAACAAGGCATGTGGTGGAGATGGGCATCATGCGCGAATGTCTGTCAGTCACGGTCAGTCACCATGTCAATGTTGGACCATAGCTGTTACTACATCTCTGGTGAGTCGCATTCGTTATTGTAGTGTCGGTTTCGCCTTCCCCTCTCCCATGGCCACGAGCACTGCGTCTAGCGACGGTTCCTCGACGACTACCAGAGCCGAAACCATTGGTGCGCCAGTTCTGCGAGGTGCGCCCTCGGTTGGCTCGATTCTAAGCATTCCTAGTATTGGCTCATCATTCCCGTTTCGCTCTATTTGATAGCAATGAATGCGCTCCAAGTTGCCCTGCTTCGCCCGGACCCGTCTCCCTCAACCTGCTTCGGAGCGTGGCTGTTACAAGTACCTTTGGGATTCAACACATCCAAACAACAGCTCTCAGATCCACTGCGTTTTGGCAGCGCGTATCCGCATTGCGAAGCCTCGAGGTGAACTGGACATGACGCAAAATTCCAACTGTGCGTCTGATTATCAGCGGTGACGTGTTCCATCTATCACGTACTACGGTCGCGTTCATTCGCATTAGACTCCGAACGTAGTCGCGGTATCATCGCTTGCAAACGTTCCCAATGCATGAATGCAGCGGAATGGAGACAAACGGGTACATGCATTGTCATCCTAGCATGGCGTTCAACGTCCGATGGTCGTGTGGTGACTTGGAGCTTCACCTGCGAGTATGCGACAGATGCGGTGCCCGTATGCCGACGAGACCGTCACCCCGGTCATGGAGATGATTTAGGGACGATCATTCTCACCCTGGTCTTTCACTCTCCGAGCACTGCGATACGTTTCTCATCTCGACACCCCGGACGTGCTCGCGAACTGTGGGATTATCCAGACCATCTGGAAAGATACGTTCTGCAAGATAGTATTTTCAAGCCAGGACGTGCCTTGTATGCCTCCAAGTGCACCTCGAGGTTCCATCATAAGCATACCAAGCAGCTGGAACGCGCGTCAGCTGCAGATCCCACGTTACTCGAAAACGACAACCGTGCCGGATTGGAACCACATGAGACGCGACGTCGGTTCCGAAACATGATACGTTCCACCCTGCTGACTTGAATAGCCCCATTATTTCGCCCCAAGTCCACACCCATAGGAAAGACGATGCTGGTGTTCTCGATATCATCCATATCAGCCGGGGTCGAACTGGATGTCGATCTCGGTGACAGAAAAGAGGAAGCCGATCCGTTTGGCCCCTAAAAGCGGGGGAGTTAGGGCGTGATAAGGGATCACGTTTCGCGGCATCCATGGTTCTCCCCGAATCGCCCAAACCATGGATTCTGTGATCGAGTTCGTTTTCCATGCGCACGAAACATGTTCTGCTTCTCTATGTGACCCAATCAGAACCTGGGAAGCGGGAATTACTTATCGACCACTCACGGTCGCTCGTGGACTGCCCTCGGGAAAAACGCTGTTTCTCGAACGAGACGGGAAGACACGTCGTCGGAGCATCCCTCTGGGGGATGTGATCGCTCGGGATGTGGGATACCCCAGGGTGATCGCATCGCCAGACATTCCTCTTGCTTCGTCTCTTCTGCAAGGCAAAACGGTCTTTCTAGGACCGTGAAACGTCACGCATCCTGGTCTGGAACGGGATCCGAAACGAGGTCAAAGGCATGGAGACCTCGTCGAACGGACCGCGACGACAACACGTGTCAGAGGGAGGAAGTCCGTGGTTCGGTGAACAGACGTGATCGAAGTCCTCTCCATGCTTCGCGTCCACCTTGGCGGGGGTATTTAGGGAGGCAGCGACAGCAAACGCCCGTTGGCGCGTTCCCACCCATTCCAGCACTTACACCCCATACCCGCGCGCAACGATGACCGACCGAGGAGAGCCGACGAGAGAGGTGTACGTCATCGGACCGTCCTCGACCGGAAAGACGACGCTCTGCGACGCATTCTCCCAGTCGATAACGCTCACCCCGTGGTGCTATGTGACGCAGGTGGCACGTCAGGTGATGAGGACGCGAGGTTTTACGCGGGAGGACGTGGGCAGGATGGAGATGCAATACGCGATCATGGTCGCGCAGCTGGAGAGAGAGGAAGCGGTCTGCGCGCGAGCGAAGGCGACGGGGGAGAGTCTCGTCCTGTGCGACAGGTCGGGGATCGACCCGATCGTCTACGCCGTGCTGACCGCGAAAGACGAGCGTGAGGCACGGCAGAGAAAGAGCGTCCTGCTTGACGATCCCACCTTGCAGATCGCGCTGAAGCGCTATCGACAGGCCAAGTTCCTCCTTCTCAAGCCAGTACCGGAGTGGCTCGTTGACGATGGGGTACGCACCTTGGAGCAACAAGCAAGGTGTTTCGATGTCTATCGCATGGTACTTGCAGAGCTCGGGATCCCATACTATGAGATCGGGGCGGAAATGAAGACATTATCGGCACGGGTGGACTGGGTCAAGGGATGGATCACGACGCACTCGGCCAATTCTACCGACCTTTGAACTCGGCGGGACAATGTATGTGTATAAATCGTTGGCCTGACGAATTGCAACATCCTGACGAACCGAAAATGCAGGATTTACGACTGCCAGTCTCTTCTGATTCGCGAACTCTCTTGTCCGCTGCACAGCCAACGTGTCAGACGCATACCTTGGAGATGGTTGTGGTAGAAACAGGTTATCATGCACGACTTTTGGGCTCGGTCAACATTCATGTTACGTAAAACCGATGACATAGTCCACCATTGCGAGCCGGGTCGCCCGTGCGCGTGAGATGTTGCCGACCGAACGTCCGGCCGGCGCACGAGGTTGTTATCGCCGTGTCGGCTCGAGGGCACGGAGACAACGGACGGGCGGGTCGTCTCGGGAAGAAAGAGTCCCCCTCGTCGTCATCGTTGACGGCGATAGCGGTCGTCGGTCTCAGACGACCGTGCGCAGTAAAGCCCACGACAACCGGACATGACGACCACCACTGAATCCGCCTGAATAACGGAACGCGGCCGTGGGCGATAAGCGACGACCAGGGCCGTTTGATCATGCGCACGCACAAGGGAATCCCTGACCGCAATGCGTCGTCCAGACGCCGGGCTCACGAAAAAAAAAAAAAAAAAAAAAAGATCGGTGATGGTGGCGACACGGCGACGCATCGCTGGCAACTCGTCCGATGGCGCACGTGGCGCGTGTCGTATCCGGAACTCCGGAAGACGTGTCGGACCGGACCGAGCCTGCGATCCCCACCAAGGAACACCCCCCAGTTCTACACACAGCTCCAACCGTCAGCATAGCATTGCATCAGTGTATACCCCCTCATTCGACACCTCTCTGCGGGATTAGCAATGTGTCGCGCGCGTACAACCACTCGTGTCCTACATCAGCACAGCAGGGACAAGGGGGCCAACAGGACAACCCCAAAAGCCAGTCGCGAGCGGCATCTCAAGCCTCGCCAACCCCGCACGTGGCATTCCACGCCCCGCTCTTGTATTCCACACCCAAGCTGTACGCGTTCGCGCGCACGAACGCGTCCAGCGAACACGTCCCGTACTTTTTATCCCTCTTAGACTCCTCACAGATCGAGAGCGGGAACGTCGCCCTGTTCAACAACAAGCGGACCTGCGGCCCTTCAAAGCTGTACGTCTGTCATGAGAACGCGCGCGTCGTGTCACCCAGAGAACGAGAACGGGCACGTACGACCTCTTGCACGTGAACCGCTCCCAGACCATGTTCGCACCAAAAGGCGTCTGGTTGGACGTCCTAAACTTGCGATGGGCGAGCGGGTGTGTAGGGCTCAGAGGCGGCGCATCTCTGTAGCGGTCAGGGTGAGCGACAACCTCGGACGGGCGCCAACGAGACACCGACTTGTTCAATCCCATGGTCGACAACGGCAAGAGGATGCTCGTCTCGTGGCCGAATTCGAGATAGAGAGGCTCGGCGTCCCCCGTCGCGTTCGTCAGGCTGTCGTGCACGATTGAATAACCCGCCCTCACGTCCGACGGCCCACAACGACTGACCGTTCGACAAGCTTCTTGATGTAGAATGCACCGAGGAGAGGGCCGGGCTCGCCCTTGGACGCGTGACCACTGAAGCTGTCCATGTCCAAGTCCAGCTCGTACCTGGACGCGTTCACGTTCAGATCGTTTCAAGCAGTAGCGCCAACGTACTCCAGATCCCGCAACTCCTTTTTGGAGAACACGTCACACCACGGAGACTGGTCACGTGCCGCAAGATCGTACGGACACGCATACAGCGCACCGCGCACCGCGTCGACAGAGAAATCGACCCCAGGAACGAGCTCGTTGAGTCTCTTCGCGATGGGCGGCACATACTTGGCAGCCCACCGCTCAGCCTGCACCGTACACACGCATGACACCGACGTCGCTGGCAGGACGGGCAACGACGAACACGCACCGCTTTCGAACGGTGAGAGCTGTTGGGGCAGCTCGCCCAAGGTCTCAGCCAAGGCACCGGATCGTCGAAATCGTCGGTCGTCAAGTACCTCACCTCGTCCGCTCCGAGGCCATAAAACCCTTGGGCGAAAAAGTGGGTCGAGTCCAGGACCCTCTGAACGGCGGTCGACACGACCGTGTCCGTCGAGAACGTCGGATAGCCGAGGGCAAAACTGGAAATTCAAAAAAGGTCACCCACGCCGTCTTTGTTCTCGATACGGCGTACGGACTCTACCCCATGGTCGAACAGTTCCTTGCGCCCCACCACGGTGAGCTGTTCGGGATCGAGTCGGTACTCGTACCCTTGCTTGAGAAATTGAAGGAACGGCGGGAGATCCGCAGCTTGGATGACGTCGTGCGCCTTGTCGAGGACGTCCACGAGGTCGAGGATATACTTTCCTTCCCTGATGGGACCACGGGACCCGTGTCGCTGCAGCTGTACAAAAGGCGTGGGAGGAGGGTGCCGAGACCGTCATGGACCGAGCTCACCAACAGAACTTGGTCGACGACGCAGTCGTCAGGCAGGTCGACAGACACTTTGGGGGCCTTGGGAGCATCGTGGTACGGGGAGAGGTTGCCCAGGTTGTTGAACACCTCCGGACCATGATGGTGCACGAGCTGCTCGTCGGACGCTGGCACCGAAAGGTGGGGAACAGGCAGAGCAAAATTCAGGGGTTCGAGCAGGGAAAGCTGGAGCCAACGCGAGAGCGTCGCGCTCAGAGGAAGATACATGTCGAACAAGGAGCGTGAAGGCACGAGCAAAGCAACTTTGTTTGCGTGCACGCGACTGCTAAAATCCGAGATCAGCAAGAAACTGCCACGGTTGCAGAGTTCACTCACAGCCACACGTGCGAGCGATGGGCCTCTTGACTATGCTTGCCCGACTCGCACATCCTCTCGTGGTCATATCCGACCGGTATGTTGTTCTGAACGCGTCGCATGACCCCATCCAAGGGTAGCGTTGCGCTCTACTCGTCGGGAGTCGTCGGCATGCAGAGATGGCGCGCCGTGCGACGAGAAGCGTGCAGCAAAGTACCAGAGAGGATCGCACAACGTGTCGGAACGCGATCGTTCTCGCCTTTTACTTGACGGGCACCTGTCGCGTCGGATCGCAAGCAAGATGGCGTGCCGTCGGGAGCGTGTCGACGTCGCTACCAGCAGCCTGCTTTCAACACGCATAACATGATAGAGTGGGTAGGCTCGAAAGAGCGCTTCCCATCACGCCCCCCAGGCGACACACGCGCCCGCACGTTCTCGAGCTGTCTCTCAACCGCCAATCAAGATCCCCACTGAACGCACCCAACGCCCGACTCGGCGTCTGAAGCGGACACGGGACGCCGTGCCCCCCTCCCCACGCGCGTGTACGTGGCCATTGACATGGACAAGCGGCAACCAGACAGACCCATCGCGTCATCACCGGCGCCGTCTAAGCCACACGCACGTCCCCAGGCTGCTGCGCACCACGTTCTAGATACAGTCTCCTCCCCTCTCCTGGCGCGTAACCACACACACAAAAATAGACACGTCACACGCAGGTGGCGCGTGCCTGGCCCGGACGGTCCGGGGGAGTCCAGCCCGTCCGGGGGTCTGATTGCGTGACGTGACATCGCGCACGTGGGTTCTGACCAGGGTTTTCTTGTTCCGCTGTCTAAACGATAACACATGCGAAAAGGAGAAAAAAAAAAAAAAAGAGCGCGTGCGTGTATGTGCGTATGTGTCAAGGTCCAATATATAAAGTCCACAAGACGACGACGCTCGTCTCGCGCCTTTACGAGTGGGAAGACGAACGAGCGTGGAGGGGAAAAACAAAGAGAGTGGGGATGATGATGAAAAAAAGAAAGGGTCCATCGATCGTTCATTGCGCAAATAATAATATTACACGTATTTGGGGTATACGAGAGGAACGTGGTGGAGTGTGGGGTGAAACATTTCATAAAGCTTGGGAAATGAGCAGACGAAGAGGAAAGACGATAGAACACGAAGGTTTTTTTGGTTATACGGAGGATCGGAGGCAGAGAAGCAGCGGGGGTGGTGTATTCCTGCATGAATCCAATCATCCCATACCTAGACGCTCCTCACAACAGTCCCCCATCGCGTTGGCCTAGAAAGTAATCATAAAAAGGAAAATGAAGGAATTGGTATAGCCGATACCATGGCGAAACAGAAACAACAAGCGGTTGGGATCGTCGTATTATGAAAGAAAGAAAAAAGATCATGGCAGACACTCTCATCAGGAATGCGCAGCGCCCTGTGTGTGCAACGTGTCGTGCCATCAAGAGTTAAAACACCAGGTCGAAATCTCAAAGTCAACTATAGCGCACAGTGCACAAAAGTGTGAGATGATATGGGTGTAGAAGTCTGTGGGCTAACGCCTAACAATGACCGGACGGAATGATATGCAGCGATGGTGATGATAACGACGGCATGACGAACAGCATTAGATGAAAAACTGGGTACTGCACACCGTCACGTTAACCACCTCGGCGCACGCCAAACATAAAACCACGTACTGCATCCGACTGCACGCATGCACCTCCATCTCCTCCATCTTGTATGAATTCAATTCCTCCTTGATGCGTTGTGCCAGAGCCGGCGTCAGCCGACTCCACGTCGCCGGTTCACTCCGCCGATCATACACCGTCGACGAAAACGTGTCGTACACCGACAGGCTGTCCGCAAACACCAGCTTTTTGGGCACCGCCGGCCCAGAAGCCGAACGGTGCGAGAGCGTCGCGGGGACAGCCGGAATCGTCGACAGCGCCGGTGCAGACGAGTTCGGGAGCGAAAACAGCGGGCCATGGTGCGGGGAGGAACGATCAGATTCTGGGTCGGACGAAGGCGAAGAGTCAGATGAAGAAGCAGACGAAAGAGCAGGGAGGCTGGCTAGGTTACCTCCCACATTGCCCGCATTGGCATTAGAATGTGAAGACGGGTGTCGGTGCAGACCATCAATGTGATCCGGGTCTGGAGAGGGTATACGTGCTAGTGGTCCGAGCTCTGAACTGGATCCTGGATGTGAGTTGTAAGAATTCGAACGTATGCGGCTAAACGACGGGTTCCCCGGGTCTGAATTGTACGAGTCTTGAGTGTAGTTTTCGGCACCTTGACGACGAAAGCGAGGTCAACAGGATCGTTCCACGAAACAACAGCATGATCGTCGCCGAAACAACACATACAAATGCCCAATCAGTCCAGCCAACCACCGATGCAGTCGTCGACGCACCTTTCAAGATCCCCCTCGCTGGTGCTCTCGATCTGTCTACGTTCTTCCGCATCGTGCTTGCCCACTCGAGCACTTCCTCGTCATCCGCCTGTGGCCCTACCGCGATCCGGACCGTCTCGTCTTCCTCCTCTGGCCACGGTTCGTCGTCCTCCCAACCCTCGGAAATATAGTTCTGGCCCTGCGGCGTGCCATATCCAGACCCGTGTCCATCCTCGCTCCCAGAATCGGAATCCTCTTCCACCACGACCCGCATCCCGTCTTCCGCGATCCTCCGACCCGGACCAGGCGAATCCCCTCTCGCCGTCGTCGTATTCTTTTCCCATGTCGTTGGCACCGGGACACCGCTCCCGTTCGGGCTCGTCGACGCCTTTGCCTGTTGCGCTTGATTGGCTTGTCCTCGAGCTTGTGTTTCTGCGGCAGCTTTCGCCTTGGCGGCAGCCTCTGCGTTCGACTTGAGCGTATGCTGCCGTGCGAGCTTCGCGGCGGGACTCAACCCGCTCATGCTCGCGTCGGACCAATCGCCGCTCGACCCACCCCCCCTATCGAGCTCCGCGACCGCGTGCGAAACGGTAGGTGCGGCAACGCTCCCTTTGGCATCCTTTTTCTTTTTGGTCTTCTTCCCCGAGGAGCTGGCTGCCTCCGTATCGCCATCCTTGTCCTTGTCCTTGTCCTTGTCCTTGTCCTTGTCCTTGTCCTTGTCTTTCTTGTCTTTGAACAGGGACGTGATGCCGGCGAGCGAGTTCCGTCGTGCGAGCTTCCCGATAGAGCCAATCTTGCGAATGACGACCGATGCAGAGGACATGGTAGAGGAAAGCGAAATGTTGTCTGTCGACGCATTGAGACGGGAATTGAACAAGGAGGCCGCACGGGACCGCTTCTTGACTGGGTTGCCCGGCGCAGTGCCACTCTCGCCACCGGTAGCTCCAGCGGCCGTAACGGTGCTGGCGGCGTCGTTGGCATCGGTGGGACTGGGAGGTTCTCCGCCGCCATTGACCTTGGGAGCCCCATCTGGCGACTCGTCCTCTTCCTGCAGCGCCTGCGCTGCGTTGAGTGAGAGTGCACGTCGCAATCGACCCTTGAGTCCTCCGCTCTTGACGGCGCTTGTCCCGCCGAGACCGATGGCAGAGTTTTCAAGCATAGCAGCGAGGTCAGAGTCGTCTCTGGATATGCGCCGGTCGGTGTGAGGACTGACATGAGGGGGCTGCGGGCGAGGTACCGGAGACGGGATGGACGGAGACGGTGTAGCGTAGGTGGCGCCTTGGGAAAGAGGGGAGGGACGAGTTGGTCGGGCCTGTGTGGAATGCGAAGAGTGGTGGGAGTGCGAAGAGGGAGTGGATGTGGACGCTGCCGATCCCGAGGGACGGTGCGTGGGCGTTGAGGAAGTGGACGAGGAGGATGAGCCAGAACGATGGTGCGGGAGTGGATGTGCACTAGAGGATCGAGAGGAATTGGGAGTATTGGCGCTGGCGCTGGAGGATCCGCTGCCTGTGCGTGTGCGCCCGGGATCGGGTGCGGATGCTGGAGGCGGAGTGGGGGCCTGTTGCGAGGAGCCACTGCGGCCGCGCGAGGCAGAGCCATTGGCATGGGAGTGCGAGACAGATTGACCCTGTATGCTACTGGTGCGCTGCCGGTTGTTACCGTTGCCGTTGCCGTTCCCATGGTTGGAGTTGCTCGAGCTGACGGAGGTGGAGGAAGCCGAAGCTTCGCCCCTGGCGTACGGAGGCTGGAAAGAAGTTGGAGGACGCCAATCGGGGTCTTGTTGTGGCCGGCCGGAGACGGCGTTTGGGGGGCGCCGATAAGGGTGGAAGCCCTCGTACGGTTGCTGGGAGCGGGGCGCATCCGCCGAGGCGGTACGATGGGTATAGGCGGGGGCGTGAAGGGGAGGGTGTTGTTGATGCGGGGGAGGAGTACCGCTAGGGAAGTGGTTGAAGAGCTGGTTCGGATTGAAATACTCTGCGGGCGAGGCAGGGGCAGAGGAGGAACCGGAGCGCTGAGGGGCGGGAACGATGGGAGCGTGAGGGCCGAGCTGAGCCTGAGCGTTGAGCATCATCTGCTGGTAGGCCCAGGCTGTGGGGTCAAAGTAGGTGTTTTGGGTTTGGTGAGGATGGAGCGGATAGGGTTGTGCGGGAAGCTGCTGTTGATTTTGGTAAAAAGAAGGGTAAAAGGGCTGAGCGGAGGGATTCCACGAGGTCTGAGATTGTTGTACGGGATAAGGATAAGGCTGTTGGGAATGCTGCTGGAGGGACTGCTGGTGATGGGCTACGGAAGCGTGATCGTTGGCGGGAGGGGAACGCTGACGGGGGATAGCAGGATTCGAGGACACTTCCATGGTGTGATCACGAGGGGGATGCCAGTCGGATGGAGCGAGAACGGCCATGGACTAGATGCCAGGAAGTAACTAGAAAAGATGGAGAGATGATCTCGTTACGAGAGCAAGATGAACGCAGGGCGGGGCGGGGGGCCTGCGGAGGGCACAGACGGAGGCTGGGGGAAGTGAGTGGGCGAAGAAGGACGGGAAAAAAGGCGCACCGAGTGGGGGGGGGAAGCAAAGGGAACGGGGCGGGGCAAGGACTGGGCTGGGCAGACCCACTGGGCGGTGGGAGGGGGTACAGGACGTGCACAGGGAGGAGGGGGACGAGGAGGGGATGATGGGCGGTGCTGCAAAGAGCAGCGAGTCGCAGTCGCAAGTTGGACGGTCGCGTTGCAGTCTCGCTGCGTAACAGCCACAAATCACAAACACGTCACAACACGCCGCCGCTGCCCGCGACGACGAGGAAGAGTGATTACATAATCAATCCATTAGATTCGCCATAGCGCGCTTCGATCTTGTCGACGAGCGCGCGCCACTGTCCCGCCGCGACGACCATCGCCCGCCCACCCGCGCCCGCCCCGCCCCACGTCGCCGCCGCCGTCGCACACTGCACACGCGTCAGTCGTCGTCATCGTTGTCGGCGTGCACTCGCCTCCAGGATCTCCTCGTCCTCGGCGTGGAACCCGTACACGCCGTCCCTGCCCCGTGCCTGCTCCAACGCCGACCTGGACCGCTTCGAATTTCGTTGCGCAGCAAGCATCGCCTCCTCTTCTTCCGCCGTCAAATGGTATACCCGCGAAACAAACAGGTAGTGTGTGAACTCGTACCCGCGACCCTGTGTGCGGGTCAGCGGTGCCTTGGTCGCTCACGGGACCCACCTCGGCTACCGCCTCCTCGATCTCCCCCTGGAGCATCCTGTACATGGGTGCCATCACCTGCACGGGCATGTTGACCAGACGCGCGCTCAGCACCACGCCCATGTGCCCATGCTGCAGGTGCCCCGTCAGCGCGTCGTGGAACCGCTCCCCGCGCGTCTTTGAGAGCACGTAGTCGATCAGTCCTTGCAGACCGACGTGGTCCTGTCTGTGCAGTCAGCGCGCCCGTCGCCCGCGCGCGTGCAACATACCCGGTAGCTGATCACCGTCAGGACCGCGTACGGATCGGAGCCCTCCTCTTCCTCCGTCTTGATCGTGCTCCCCACCCCGCTCTCCTCCGCGACCCTCGTCACCAGCTCCGTCAGCGCGCCCGTCTCGACCTGCTCCGCGTCAGGTCCAAACAGCTGGATAAACAGTCGGTGGATCGCGTGGTAGTCGTTGCTTGCATCCACGTTGTAGTAGTCAAAGTTGACGTCGATGACGGCCTGCTCGGTGGTGCTGGGTCCGTGTCAGCGTCCATCGAATGCATCGTGCGTACTTGTTCGTCCGAGCTGTCCCCGTCCTCGACCTCCATCTCGTGTGTCTGCTTGCGTTTCGACATTCCAGCGACATCCGGGACGAGGCCTTGGTGATGTGTGCGCACTTGCTTATGTAACATAGCCCTGCGCAAGGGCAAGCGACCCCCGCGCTCGTCGTTCTGCGCCATGGCCACGGCGACGCCGGCAGCAGCGACGGCGCCCGTCGTCGAGGAGGGAAAGCTCCTCAGCGAGTCTCTCGCCACCGTCAAGGTCCAGGTCGGCCAGATGAAGCGCCATCTCGTCCGTCTCCGTCTCCGTCTTCCCCTCCCTCGCTCACCACCGCGCCCCCCAGGACAATGACGAAATCATGGATGCCCTCAAGAGCGCAAGTCTCATGCTCGCCGAGCTCCGCACATCCTCCCTCTCCCCAAAGCAATACTACGAACTGTGTCCGTCTCCGTCGCGCCCCTTCAACCACTGACACCCATACCCCCCCAGACATGGCCGTTTTCGATGCCCTCCGCCATCTGTCCAACTACCTCTACGAGGCGCACACCCAGTCACGGCACCATCTCGCAGACTTGTACGAGCTCGTCCAATACGCCGGCAATATCGTCCCCCGTCTGTACCTCATGGTCACCGTCGGTTCTGTCTACATGTCCATACCCGACGCGCCCGTACGGGAGGTCATGAAAGACATGATGGAGATGAGCCGCGGTGTCTTGAATCCCATACGCGGCCTCTTTCTGAGACATTATCTCAGTGGCCAGACCAGGGATCACTTGCCTATCGGGTCCGAGCCCAGGTAAGTCCCCCCCGCGTCGACTGTCCGCGACTGACACTCGGCCCCAGTCCCCAAGGGAGCCTCCAAGATTCCATCTCCTTTGTCCTCACCAACTTTATCGAGATGAACAAGCTCTGGGTCCGTCTCCAGCACCAAGGTCATTCGCGTGACCGCGAGAAGCGCGAAATGGAACGTCGCGAATTGCGTATCCTCGTCGGCACCAACCTCGTCCGTCTCTCCCAACTCGATGGTGTCGATCTGGAACTGTACCAGCGCGGTATTCTCCCCGCGGTACTCGAGCAAGTCGTCAACTGCAAGGACGTCATCGCACAAGAGTACTTGATGGAGGTCGTCATCCAGGTCGGTCTCTCCCCGTGCCCCTCTCTCGTCCGTCGTCATCGTGCCCATAGGTTTTCACCGACGAGTTTCACCTACATACGCTGGGACCCTTTTTGTCCGCCACGGCCCAACTTCACCCCAAGGTCAATATTAAACTCATCGTCATCGCCCTCATCGACAGACTCGCGGCCTATGCCGCGCGCGAAGCGGAGAACGAGGACCCCGAGGAGACCAAGAGGCAGGAAGAGGCTGCTGCCAAGAGACTGGCAGAAAAGGTCCGCTTGGCGAGGGAAAGAGCCAATCATGCTTACCATCCACCGGAAGCCGATCAGGCAGAGGGCGAGGATGCATGGGGCAGCGCAGTGGAACAGTCGGAAAAGAATATCGGCACCACCGTCGGGGAAAGCGAAAAGGCGAATGGACTTTTGACCGAGGAGGGAAAGGGTAAGGAAAAGGAAAAGGACGGGGCACCCGTGAAAAAGTTTCGCGGCGTACCAGAGGATGTGCAGCTGTTTGAAGTCTTTTGGAAGCAAGTCGTCGAGCTTATCAAGGTGCGCCGGACGAGACATGGACACGGACAGTGTTTGAACTGTGGTTATAGGCCCGGCCAGACCTGTCAATACAAGACGTCACGGCGCTGTTGGTTTCGCTCACCAACCTCTCACTGAGCTGTTATCCAGACCGGCTCGAATACGTGGACCAGATATTAGGATTTGCACATAGCAAGATCAAGGAGTACGCGGACAGGTGTGTGTCGCGTGTAGTCATTCGTCACGTGATGCTCATCTGCTCGCCACAGCCCAGACTTGCATGCCCCTCAAACGGCTGCTAATCTCGCAGCACTGCTCGTAGCCCCAATAAACTCGTACCAGTCCGTTCTCACCCTGCTCGCGATCCCCTGTTATGTTCCGCTTCTGTCGCAACAACTGTTCTCCACGCGACGCTCCATCGCGCACAGCGTCGTGTCGAGCGTGCTCAAGAACGAAACCGTCATTGAAACACCCGGAGATGTGGATGGCGTGTTGGACCTGTGCCACGTGTTGATCAAGGACCAAATCGACACCGCGGATGGACCGGCAAAGGACGTGAAAGAATTACGGCGACAGGGCTCTTATGTGGCGGAGAAAGAGGACGTGGCCGAGGAGCAAGGTTGGGTAGCCAGGATGGTCCATCTGTTCCGGGCTGAATCGTTGGCGGTACAGTTTGAGGTGGGTTTTAGCTGTCAGCTATGGGAAGCATTGGGACTGACGCGTTTGGGGGAAATGGACTAGTTGTTGCAAACTGCGCGTCGACACTTTGAAGCTGGAGGGGAACGGATGCGATATACGTTCCCTGCGTTGATCACATCGAGCATCAGACTCTGTCGGCGATACAAGAACCGGGAACACTTGGTATGCACACGACTCTATTTTTGCACGTGACCAGCGTTTCTTGACCGTCTCTCGACGCAGGAAGACGACTGGCAATCGAAGGTGACGACTATCCTGAAATTCGTGCGCGAATGCACGTCCATCCTCGCGACCCAAGTCGACTCACCCTCCCTTGCCCTTCGTCTTTTTCTCCTTGCAGCCCAAATCGCCTCGGAATGTGGCTCTGGGTTCGAAGACCTCGCGTACGATTTCTACGTGCAGGCATTTTCGGTCTACGAAGACTCGATCTCGGAGAGTCGAGCGCAGCTTGCAGCGATCACGTTGATCATTGGGACGCTGCAGGGCGCGCGGGTGTTCGAGGTGGACGGGTACGACACCCTGATCACCAAGGCGGCGTTGCATGGGGCCAAGTTGTTGAAGAAGCCCCATCAGGCGACGGCCGTGCACGCTGCCAGTCACCTGTGGTGGCAGGAGGCAGTCGCGGAGGAGGTCGAGGGCGATGGGGATGGGGACAGTGCGCGCAAGGAAGGGGGCGGGAAAGAAAAGGACGAGGGTGAGGGTGCCAAGGCGGTGAGTGGGCGCGTTTTTGAACGACCTTTTTTAAAAAGTCACGCATGGGGTTCCCCCATCAGTATCCACACCAGGATAGCAAACGAGTGTTGGAATGTCTTCAAAAGTCGCTCCGGATCGCGCATTCGGCGACGGAAGAGATTGTTACGGTTCAGATCTATTGTCTCACGTTGGATAAATATCTGTATTACTTTGATCGGGGGGCACCAGCTGTGCGTCTCTCTCTCTCTCTCTTTTCCTTTATGATAGCGTTTTTGACGTCTGAGGACGACGGAACAGGTGGCCCCCAAGTTCATCGTCTCGCTCGTGGAGTTGATCACGTCCTCGATCGATACTATCACGTCGTCCGGGTCTGTGTCGTCGTACCTCCACCCATCGCAACGGACAGAAGGGATCGCCTCGCCGGACATGATCCAACGTCATTTCCGGAACACGTTGCAGTACATTTACGGGAAGAAGACGTCGGAGAATCCGGGGCGATATGAGGAAGTGGACGTGGTGGGCGCGTTTTTGAAGATGGGGATCACGCGGTAGCGACGGTGCGACGGTGCGGAGGGGGGGCGTGTTGTTGTTTCTCTTTTTCTTTACGAGTTGATGTTGTTTGTGGTAGATGTGCACTGCATCCCCTTTTTTTCTCTCTTCTCTGAACTGCGGGAGTTTACTGTTTACCAATGATGAGATGAGAACGTCGAACGTTGCGTGGCCGCAGCCCCGATCAATGTCAGATAGATAACCATGCACGGACAGTACGACACCCACAGGTGACGAGTTACACGAAAAGTACAAATCATACAAGGATAGCCATTAAATTGCTGCAAGAAGCACTGTAGCATCTTCCGACCCCAGCATGAAACTTTCGCATCCGCTGGCAGGATCCTAGCTGGAACTATTCTCCATGTCAGACGGACTCGGACGCGCAGTCGACCGGTGATGCATCTTTTGCCAACTACTGCCGGACTTGAGATGCCCATAGCTCGACATCGATCCGCTCAACCGGAATTCCCGCCAGTGGGTCTGAGAACGACGTGAGAAACCTGGCAGCCAGGCGTCATCGAAGCGGAAGCCCACTGTCGTGTGCGATCTCATCTATACCACCGCCGGGTCCAAGTACACGAGGGGCCAGTAAATCTTCATCATCTGAAACCCGTGCCAATCGCTCGGGGACGAAATCAAAGCAAACAGGAACGCGTACCTCGTCCAGACATCAGAGCCCGCATATACGTCATGTATTCCTCGTAGGAAGCCCCGGAGCCAGGTCCCTTGACCACTGGCCCTGTGCGCTCGCTCCCAGAGTACTCGGCAGCGTCTGCACGTTCATCCTCCTCCTGGAGACGTTTGACCTGCCCCATGATCATGGCGACTGAGGGCGGGAAATAAATCTTGTCCACCAACACGCTGGTCAGATGCACGAGATCCTGATACTCCTGGCACGCCAATCGAAAGCCGTCTTGTTCGAAACGCCGGAAAGCCATGTCGGCATGAATAGCAACCAGGAACGGATTGAGGTTTTCTCTGCGTTCGCGGCGGCGAGGACCAGGAAAGGCGGGTAGCCGCGGCTCGCTTTGCTGTTGACCGAGTCTCAAAGCACCATCCTGGGCGATCGTGTAGACGTTATGGGTGATCGGACCGTCGTCCCTTTCGTTGGTAGCATGGACCAACAAGCCGCTCCCGTTCGGTAAGAAGTGGTGAGGGTGTAGCACGACGAGCTCGTATGTCGCGTCTGAGAAGGGCGGCGAACGAAACTAGAACAACGCAGTTGAACGCGCCCTCTGAAGTGGATATGCAGATATACAAGCACTGACAGCGAGAGACCTGGTATATTCCTTTCCCTGATCATGCTTTCTCTGCCACTCGGCGTTCTCTTTATCGACCTTGGTGATCATAGCCTGAAGTGTCCCTTTCGAACATGTGATGGCATAGAAACCAAACCTGACCAGTGGGTAGTGCAAATCGCGGCGAAGTAGCAGATAGTCAGCTTGTGAATAGGGGCAACGAGTGTCTGGGGCAAGTTACGCAGAACGAAGTTGGGGGCGGCATCGATGTGAAAACACGAATCGACAATCCCGAGCCCATAAAAATATATATTCTGCTCCAAAATTGAGCATCGTGTTCTACTTGGAGGAATCGTAAGTGACTCACCAGAATGTATTTCTGAGAGTCACTGCTGCGCATGGCATTGATGAAATGTACCTTTTCAAGGCTGTATGAGGGCTGCTTGGTGACGAAACAATGCTCGGGTTGTCTTGGGTCCATCAACGAAACTTTTAAGCTTTGCACAGGCTGTTCGGAGTGACGTCGGTGAAATCAACGTCATCACGTCATCACCTCTCGCTCGCCACTCGCGGCTCGCGGCTCGCCCTTCTTTTCGCAAGTTGCACCCACCCACCACACCCTGCCTCCAACCTCAGCTCCGGGCGCTCTCGATTCTCGGCGCCTCGCAGCGGTCCCCACATGGGGCCTCAGGCGCAACTGTGCATTACCCCGCAGGCACTCGCTGCGAGGCTTTCCACCCGCCCCGCAGCTCGCACCTCCAGTAGCTGGTTTCGCGCAGCTGTTTGAGGCCAGTGAGCACCTCGTCCTCTCGCCCAACCGCACTCTCCCCGCTCTCGTCCATCACTCTCCTGTGTCCAACCGTAGCAATGTCCAAGGAGGAACGGATGCGGTACAAAAACCGCAAGCACTTGGTAGGCACACGACGGGCGGTCGGCCAAGTAACTTAGTAGGCTTGGTCACGTGCAAAGATGAGAGTCGACGCTAGTAATGGAGAGTGACGGCCATCCTGAAATTCGTGCATTCATGCACGTCCATCCTCGCGACCCAGGTCAACTTTTTGTCCCTTGCCCTTCGGCCTTTTCTCTTCGCCATCCAAATCGTGTCGGAATGTGGCATTGGATTCCAGGACCTTGGGTACGCGTCAATTTCTACGTGCAGGCGTTTTCGGTGTACGAGGACTCGATCTCAGAAAGTCGGGGGCAACTTGCAGCCATCACGTTAATCATCGGGATGCTGCAGGGCGCGCGGTGTTTTAGGACACGGGCCAGGTTGTTAAAGAAGCCCCATCGGGCGAGTAGGAGGCAGTGACGGAGGAGGCCGAGGGAGAGGGAGAGAGGGAGGGGGAGGGGGCGGTGTGCGCGGGGCGCGGGAGGGAAAGGAAAGAACGAGGGTGAGTGTGCCAAGGCGGTGAGTAGGCGCGTTTGAACGACCGTATATTTTTATATTTATATATGCTACGCATGGAGTTCCCCTATCAGTACTTCAGTACCCACACCAGGATAACAAACGAGTGCTGGAATGTCTTCAAAAGTCGCTCCGGGTCGTGCACTCGGTGACAGAAGATTGTTGCGATCCAGATCCACTGCCTCACATTGGATAAGTATCTGTACTACTTTGATCGTGGGGCACCTGCTGTATGTCTATTACAGCATTTTTGACATCTGATGACGACAGAAGAGGTGGCTCCCAAGTTCATTGTCTTGTGGAGCTGATCACATTTTCAATTGATATGATTACTTTGGGATGAAGATGGGGATAAGGATGTTGCACCTGTTGCAGCAGACAGAAGGGACTGTCTCATTGGACATGATTCAATGTCATTTCCAGAACATGCTATAGTACATTTATGGGAAGACATTGGAGAATCCAGTAGCATAGTAAAAAATGAGGCCCACTGACAGTTGGCATCATATATGAATCTATACCATTGGCACCACTGAATGGCAAACTGGGCTTTGCTCGTATTGCATCCTCTGAAATTTGAAACTTATGATTTAAGGTGTGAACATAGCAGTAGTGAGACCACAGATCAAATATATGGGAGCTTTGAATCTTACCTTGCTCAAACACCAGGTACTTGTGGTAAATCATCATGTAGTCTTCAGCCCATCTGCAAAATGTTTGAGATGAACATTCAACTTCACTGGCTTATGAGGCTTACATTCTCATGAGATTGGTGCATCTGATTGGTGGGGAACAGCCAAGCCTTACTTATCTCTGCTTTAGAGCAGTGGAGATGTGAGATGCTCATATGGCATTATGTATATCAATATGGCTGATGAGACAAGATATGATTATCTGTCTGTTCATACACATACAGGTTGGTACAGTAGACTCCCTTGTAACCCATACCCTAGATATGTAGTAGAAATTCTCCCATCACAGACCATGGCCCTGATGGTCACAAGGAAATGAGCACCATGGGCAACTAGAACATCTCAAACCAATGTGTTTTGCAAACACTTAAACAGTAATCCATCTTCTATCCTTGCAACTTGCAGGGGGCACCCTATTTACAGTGGGAGGTGTATACTGTGTGGTCACTGTGTCACACTCATGTTTGAGTGCAAACATTTGCACATTCACAGAACATTGCTAGCATTTGAATCAAACCAAGAGATCATAAATACAGAAGAAAATTAAGAGAAAAAACCAGCAATTCATCATCATCATCCTGTCCACATCTAGTGATCAGCACGAGTAAACGGGTAGCAGGACCTCAACCCCTACCCGTCAACCCAGGGCTACTCACCACCTGCGCATAACCAAATGGGTCTGCGTGTATCAACCCATGAAGGGTTAACCCATGGGTTCTGTGTGCGTTACACGGCCGGCATGGATGTAGCTGCACCACATTGAGTGGGCCCGCGTCTGGTTGCTCGTTTTGCTGGTCCGTGCGCCAGCCGAATGGGATGGCACGGACGAGACGGCTGGGTCGCTGTCAGGTGTGCCGGATTGCACTGGGCACGTCTGTGTGATGGACACGGGCGCCGTCCGTGTGCCAGTCGAATGGGATAGCGCAGACGAGATGGCCAGGCCGCTGTCACTCATGGATGCAGGTGCGCAAGATCGTGCTGGGCGCATCTGTATGATGGACGTGGGCGCCATTCGAGGGGACAGCACTCCTGTGCACATGTGAGATGGGTGGGGCGGGCCCGGATGAAACGGGCGCGGGTGCACTGACCGGGTTGGACGAGGTGCCATGGGTGTCAACCGGGTTGGACAGGCTGCCAGATTGCGCTAAAGCGATCTTCATGCGCATCAGATGGAGGTCACCGGCCATGTTCGCAGTCGCTCGTCTCAATAGACGAAGGTGCGCCAGTGGAGTAAATGGCACTCCAGGCCAATGCACGCGAGTACCGGGTACCGGGTCCACGGGTTATCAAATGGCAACCCGTATCCAGCCTGTGGGCACCCGTACCCGTGACCCGTGGCAGGTTACCCTTACCTGTGAGATCACTATCCACATCGGAACCATATGGGTTTGAACTTGGAAAGGGGAACGGGGGCTTTGGTGGTCTGCAGATGCTGTGCTGAGTAGCCCAAGTGGCAGCGCTCGCACCTGCCAACACTGCCGCACACGCGCCTGCATCCCATTGCTCATCTTCCAAGTTCGTCACAACTGGCATCATGGCGCGCTCAGTCGGATCCTTCACAGAACCCACAGCCACATAGTCTGAGGACAAGGTGTGTGCCGGTTGGTGATCAGGCATGTTCTCTGTGCTCTCGTGGGGCAGGTCTCGGCTGGAGGGCAACACTGAGCAACACATAAGCATTCCAACATGCTCAGGAATATCACACCAGCCACGTACCTATAGCCGACACTGGCTTCGCCGCACTGAGCCTGCCAGAGGCGAATGTCAGGGTGCTCTGACCCAATACTGTGGTCTCTGTCCTGGCATGCACTTGACAGGCACATTCTGTGCATTGCAAATATTTCAGGGTCAGGCAGACCATCAGGAAGCTCGTGGACTTACCGTTCATCACAGCTGTGGGTGCAACACCCTGAACCGGGGCTGGCACGAGCGAAGCAGCTGCCTCACCAGATATGATGTTAACCGCGCGGTGGGAGGTGAAGCCCCAAGTGCCGCCGGGACTTCGGGATCAGGTGGCAGCACTGGGGTGGCTCGCAGCGTCCTGTACTGGTGCCAGACTCGACACAACATTGGAGGGGGAAGTTGAATGTAGTAGATCAGGAGGTGAAGCTGTGGGCGAGTGAGCATACTAAGCCTCATGCAGGCTTGAATGAGGACGAGGAGTCGGCACGTACCGTGGTCGTCACGAGTGCGAGCGCTCAGAGTGCTTATGCTGCGCACCTGCGTGCGTTGGCCATCCTTGCAGAGTCGGCCGATGTTCTTGGTCCCGGGCTTGTTTTTCGTGCCCCGCGGGTGCACTCGAGCACGTTTAATGGTTTCTGACATTGAACCGTGTGCTTCGGACGTAGTTGGCAACAGCAGTGGTGCTGGCAGCGGCGACGACGGCGGAACAGGCAGGCAACAGCACGTGTCAGACAGCATGGTAAATTGAGTGTGGACCGAGCTAGGACCTACTATTGGCCCGAGCGCAGGGGTACACGATGCACGTGATACTTATTGAAAGCTATGTCAGTTCAGACATACATACTTATAAGAGACCAGGTCGATAAGTACCTTCGAGAACGTTCGGCTTTCCATATCCGATGGTTCGCTTCAGTTCAGTTCACGGCAACACTAAGGTGTGAGATTCTGGTTGGGTACGCCACGTCAACTTGACAGCACGAGTCTGCTGGCCACCGAGCAGAAAGTTGGACGTTGCACTTGCGCCACTATCCGACCTCGAAGTTCTGTGAGATCAGTGAGATACTTCGTTTATTACGTATGTGTCGGGGTTTTATATTTTACATACATCCAGAACGTACTCGTCAAAGTCAACCACGCTTCGGTTTTACAGGCTGTTGGAACCTAACCTCGCGCGTGTCCTGGTCATCACGCGTTCCTCCTATCTCTGTACCCATTCTGTGGCCCAACGCATTCCTTCTAAGCTCTCGGACATGGTTCAGCATGCGTTTGCTTTTGAACGGGCCACGGTGACGCCATATACCTTTGCAACTGTGTTTGCACCGGCACTATGTACCTTCTACGTCATGGCCGTGCTGGTACAGTTGCCGTCCACAAGTCTTTATCGAGCCGCGCTCCTTCCCGCAGTGTTTTGGATGGCCTTCCGAGCCAACATGTCTCTGGATTTCTCCTGGAACTATCCAGGTTATACGTTTCTTAACCTGGGACTCGCGGTAAATGTCATTGTCGAGTCTGGATGGCTGAGCTAGCTCAAATGATTTAAACCAGCTATGTATGTTTACCATCGCAATGCGAAGCACGGCATGGGCATTTTCACCGCAGCCCTACACTAGACTGCCAATCCGCAAGTCAGCCAATGGCGCAATTAATGATGACAAGACAAATGCTCCGAGCGGACCTGGTGTTTCTGTCACCACCGCAATGTGGAATGCCTGCGATTTGATTGCCAACTTTAGAGGAATCGATTGGAATGGGCCACCAAGAGTCTATACCCCGAAACCGTGTTTCCAAGTGGAATCTCGATTGACATTTGTCCTCCTCTCTCTTTGTCGACTTGTCCTTCTGCTGTTCGCGTCCGATGCAGCGGGCAAATACGTCCGTTCTCTCGGACCCAGCACGTTCGGAACACCGAGAGGCGGTTCTATATTTGATTCCTCGCTCCCTCCACTGCAACGTTACATGAAGTCGTCCATTCTCACGCTGGTTTCCGGACTTGCCGGATATGCTACCATTGATGCAGTCTTCCAGCTGCATGCAGTGTTGTTTACTCTGCTATTCCAGCAATACCCATCCCAGTGGCCTCCACTCTTCGATTCTCCTTGGTTTTCAACTTCGCTCACTAGTTTCTGGGGACGGAGGTGGCACCAAGCCTTTCGTGAACCTTTTGTGGCGATAGGGAGCAAATCCATGGAAAAATATTTTGGACGAGTGGGGAGTGTCATGGGTGCTTTCGCTCTTTCTGGCGTTTTGCATGATATTGGAATGCGTGGGATGGGCCGTGGCCCGTACACGCTGCCGATGATGGGGTTCTTCCTCCTGCACGGTGTTGGGGTTATGGCCGAACACGCTTGGAAGCAAGTTACTGGGAGACGCGTAGGTGGGAGCGTTGGTCTGGTGTGGGTATATTCCACGTTGGTCCTGTCAGGCCATATTATAGTGGATGCTTGGGCGACAAGTGGTTTGCTCGGATCTGAATTCTTCCCCGAGGCTTACAGACCTACCACGTTGGTTCTGAGTTGGTTATCTGGACAAAGTGGATCGCTGTAGGTCCTCGCTTTTGGCATATTGTTCCCAACGTTCGCTTCTAGCACTATACATACCCACTGAGTAAGTCTACGTGGCCCACAGGGTATATATCCTACGCGGTCCGGTCCTGATACCATAGAAAAATGGAATCCAAGTTTTATGCTACAGCTTGCGCAATCCGCTTGTCAATTGCTGCTGTTTAACCTGTAGTGAGCGATTTGCGATGCATTGTACTCCCCTGGGGACTGCGGTTGGTGGTAGCCCGAGACAGGGTGCGAGAGTGGTGTTCTTCCGTGGGGACAGCGTTTTACAATGTAGGAAATGGGCGGAGGCCTAGGTGGCGTTGCATTGTAAACAGCTGGTCGCTTTTGTCCTGTGTTCGCTCGTCCCTTGTGGCCATGCCGACCATCGCGCTGTTCAGGAGGATCACGTCTACACGATACATATTCCTCCTCTCTGGACTGGCCTTTGTCTTGTGGTCGTTGGCGGCTTCCGTGATCCCCAAGTCTTCAGCCCTTTCCGCACTCTTTCAATTGGACTTGGGTCGAACCACGGCAACACAACACTCTACGACTGCGAATCAAGGTAACGCTCCTACGCCGAACAGCTTGAATACCCGCCCCAAATTTGGTTTTGGAATCGCTCATGCACGCGTCTTCGTTGTTTCGCTCGCCGGTCGACAGGATAGGCGCGAACAGATGCAGTTTTTGCGGGCTACCCAGGACTTGACTTGGACCATCATCGATGCCATCCCGGGAAATGCAACGCTCGTCGGCCGTATCCTCGACTGGGTCGCACACCGGCGTACCGAGGGCAAGGAAACGGGTGCGTCAGGCTTTCGTTGGCCCAAAGAGATCGATGCGGTTTCAGCCTCGCACTCGCCTCTCAATCGATCCGGTTCTGATGCATGGGGAGAAAAGTCACCTCTGAGCCAGCTCGAGAACGGCAAGTCTCTCCGTTTAATGACCCCACGTCTCCCGTGCGCGACCGAAGACGACACGATACCGACGTTTGTAGACGATACCCCGGAGTGGATGGTACTTGCTCCTGCAAAGATCGCTTGTTGGCACTCGCACGTTTTGGCCGTTCGCCGGTTCGTTGACGAGCAAGATGTGGATGGCCACCGCAGCAAGGACGACGTGGCTTTCATCCTCGAGGACGACATCGACATGGAGAAAGACATTTCCACCAAGCTATCTCAGGTCTGGACTTTCCTGCCTGCCGGATGGGACATCGTCTTTCTAGGTACGTAGGACTGGACCATTGATATGTGCACGCGTCCATCACACGCGGGGGGCCGATCGCGTTCTAAAACTATCCCTTTCTATGACTCCTCTGTCCAAGGTCACTGCTGGTCCGACGAATCCTACTACCCGTCGCTTACAGCTTTTCCGGACACGAACCTCCATCCGTCACATTCTCCAAAATGCACGCACGCGTACGCACTTTCTCTCTCGGGCGCACGGCGGCTCCTGCAGCATCTACGCTATCCCCCGTTCGCGTATTCCCGGGCGCTCGACCAGGCGTACGCGTGGCTCGTCAAGAGCGGTCGCCTGAGGGGCTACTCGATCGTTCCGAGTCTCGTCGTCCAGCGGAAGCGCGCAAGCAGCGATATTTCACCTGGTTTTGGGAGCGAGTGGCGAGAACGTTTGCGAGACGGCGTGTTGGACGCGTGAATGTGAACGAGTCGGGGCTTTTCTAGGGAGTGGATGTGGTTTTCCCCCTCTTGTACACATACGGACGAGGTCACGGGAACGTATTGTTATTGTCAGGCGTGTCTGTTTCTTTGTTTAGGGATGGTGATGTTGATTATCAAGAAGGCCACAGCGGGGGGTGCCTCCCCTCGGCTCTGTCGAGTCGCGGGTTGCTGGCGATGCACCGCGAAGGCGAGCGAACTGCGCGTCCAAAAAGGAGCCCACAACGCACATAGCGCAGCTCGGAAAGGCTCCAATGGCGTATGAAGCGTGGTGGCCATCAGTGGGTACACAACTGCGCATGCCGACACGCACGAGAGAGTGCCAGTGAGTGTTAGCTCAGTGGCGAGCAGCAAGGGGTCCGGACAGCTGAAGATCTGGGACACTCGGATGAGTACCGACGCACCGTGTGTCGTGCGCTTGAAGACCGGCAGGTATACGCCGTGACGAACGCCGAGTGCGAAAACGAGGGGTGGGCGAGGTACTCCGAGAATGCAAAGCTGCTAGCTCGTTGACCACGGTGGCAAGGACGAAATGGCGGACAGCAAGGTATAAGTCCTGTGGTGTGGTCCTCATTTGCGGGACGCCCCCTTTTTTCGATCCACGAGGGTAGAATCCCTACTACGTTCAACTACAATAAAATCCATGCGATACCCGGGGTCGGTCTCCCAGCTTTGGCTTATACTCACTCTGGGGGCGCGCCTTCCGTTACAAGTTCAACAAGCTGCGAGGACGAGGAAATAAGTCGCGCAGAACCTTGTTTCATTTCGAAGCAGCCCGGGTATAAATTCGACAGGCTACATTTTATCAATGCCGCGTACAGCAGCGGGTCTCAGAAGAGCGACGTGGTAAGCCGTTTGTCCTTCGGGCAGAGCGATTTCACCAACTCCGGCACAGGAAGTAATCCTCCAGAGACTCGGGATTATCTACGCAGGATTTACACTGACCTCGGCCTCCAACCTTGTTCCCCGTAATTCTCCAAGGCACCCATTTACTATTTGCACTGACTAACACATCTGCCAGTTCGCCGCGATCTGCACCACCCGCTAGACAGGCTCGGTCTCTATGCCATCACATGTTCGAAAGAGACACTTCAAGCCATGATCGCTGAGGTTGATGAGCAAAATACTCAGTGGCAAGCAGCTGCCAATGCTGGCCATGAGT
>JBBPLU010000179.1:0-38782 GCA_038089935.1 Boletellus emodensis | reverse complement strand
CGAGGAGCGGTAGATAAAAAGGGAAGCATCCCCTCGGGGGTCCCCACTCCATAGCGTCTCACTTCGCCTGAAGACAGCGCACAGCACGAGATGAGGTCGAGAAGCTTCCCCATTTTCCCTTTTGTTTGGGCTCTCGGAGGGGTATACAATCGCTCGCGATACACGACGTATGCAGGTTTATAAGTCAAGAATCTTGATCATGAAGTCGAGGAGAGAGATTCGACCGATGTGCAAAATCTCCAATGCCCGCTGAATGCGCTCATCTGGTGATAGACGTTCCGATTCGCGCGTTGGAGCGGCTTCATTTGCAACTTGGATACTTGCAGATGACATGGATTTGTAGATAGTCACGGCGATTATGCCTGAGGAGCGGGGGGAGGTGGGCACCTGGTAGGTGGGGGAAGATGGGTAAGAACTTAATTTGGACTTAACACCTATCTTGACACTTATCCTTGCGCACGTGGTATCAGACAAGCTCCAAAAAGGCTTTGCTGTCCACGCGATCCTGGGAATTCGTTCACCATCCAAGTTTTTACCAGACCGTCTATCGACGGCTTGCCTCATAGTCTTATCGTGAAGTTACTTCACTTCGACGGCAACACTACTCATAGAAAGGTCCGGTCACCAAACTATGGCAACGAAACACTGTCTGGACTGGCACTATGACGCTAGATCGTCACATGTTTATTGGCTGCGTTTTTTTTTAAATATCATTTTGTTTGGTGCTACATCCAACGCTCAAATGGGACGTTGGGAAGGGTCCCGGATGGACAGTGTAATGCATGGCGTATGCTGCGACCAAACACAAGTTGAAGCAACAGTCACTAGCCGTGGTGACAGCGAATCGGCGCGGATGACACAAACGATCAACACGCCACGTAACTAGGCCCCCATGTGTCCCAATCGTCCCACAGGTCATGCTAACTCGCCTCATCGTCGTGTGGAGCGCGCAAGCGGGAGCGGCGTCCAGTGAAGTGACGTGCAACGTGCGAGTGCACGAGCGCAAGCGGGTGCGTGCGGAGGTGTAACGTGCGCCGAGGCTACTCAAAGACCGTAGATGCTTCCCAATGAAACCAATAGACAATCAGCAGCGGGATCTCTTCGACAGCGGCAAAAGCAATGAGGGTGCCCTGAACAATGTGTCCCTCCACTTCTTTCACCACTTCTTTACCCCCACGGGTGTTCCTCGCTTCGTTATTTCTGGCATCGTAAGCAAAGTCCTCAGGTTGTCGGCCGAGGCGGGCACACAGCCCACTCCCGTCGTATCTCCCGTCCGATCGTATCCGATCGAATACTTAGCTGGCACCTCACACCACCCACAGATGCCCCCGCACACTCCGGAGACTGGCGTTTCGATGGATGAACGCACAGCGCCGGGTTATTCTGCCAGGACGCTACTCGGGCGACCAGGGTGATTGATGAAGCGTAGTGACGCGGCGAAGCATGCCATATCGTGATGACGGACGCGACTGGAGATGGTGTGGAGAGGCTGGCGTAACGAGCGGCGCGTGCTACGAGTCGAAACAACCCAGAGCATGCTCGCTAGCTAACAACCACAGAACTCAACATAGACGGCACAAGCGAACGTACCTGAGCTATCCAGACCACCTATCGAGGGCAGGGCTCGTTGGATGGCGTTGATAATTACGTAATTGACACACTTTGTGAATGAAGATTACGAAATTTTGATAATTTTGGGTTGCTACATATATCCAAATTTGTGAGCTGGGCCTTCTCGCTCACCGTACTCCGGCGACAGACTTGTCATTCCGACCAAGATCTAGGCAGGTGGGGTCCTGTCGCCATTCCAGGTGTCATTGGAAAGTTACGTCCTCTGACATCGTACGCTTGGAGATGTTCCATGATCCAGCTCCCTGCCAAGTAGGAACTGGGCCCGTGCTCGGAGCGGAAGGGTGGGGAGGGGGAGAGGCGGGAGAGGGCGTGGGATTTCGAGCCTGCGAAGACTCTCGTCAGGGGGCTATTGCTGCCCCGACCGCCGCCCTTCCAGGGCCGTGTACAGTGTAGGACGGCTACCTTACCTCAGGCTGCAGGTGAGTGGGCCACCGCACGAGTAGGGGGCAGGGGGGCGAGGCCATGCAGCAGTGCTCCGGGCGTGACGTGTACGGGCATTAAAAGTGGAAGGGGAACGGGGATAAGCGGGACCTGGTTGTCAGCAGATGAGCTAGCGGCGCAGGGGCCGCTCCCACGGGCCAGGGGGACCGTTTCCGGCACCCGGCCGTATTGGTGCACCAGGAGTCCCACCGTCCGGGTCTGCCTAGGAGCAGCACAGACATTTTACAATCGGCCAGGCCATTGTCAGCACGCTGTGGTGAGAACAATAGCTCAGCCAACATGCTGCCAGTGTACGTACACTAACTTTATAGTACACTGGAGTCACAGGTCGACTCTCCGGTTTGTGCATTTTGATTCGAAGGGTCGGTCACTCTGCGGCCCGGAATGCTCCAAGGAACCACGGCCCTGTCACAGCCTGCAACCAGTTGGGTGCCGTGACAAAGTTTGGCTTAAACTCGTACGTATTTGATTGCCGTAGTAGGGAGACTGTGCGAGACTGCTGAACAACGATAAAAGGAGGCCAGCAGCCTCATGTACGTGTCCTCAGTCATGTCTTCTGTCCATCACCATACCGTGTCACCAAACCTGCCAACCGCCCTCGGAGACCAGACCCATCTCGAGTTGCCTGGTCATGATATCTGGTTCAACTATGTATGCCACTCAGTCGACCGTTGCTCCACTCCTCACATCGGGGTCAGATGCGGTCCCTCCACGTTATCCCAGCGGTACTGGATTTGAGCAAGTTCAAAGAGGCACTCTCCCGAGCTTTGCAATCGTACCCACACAGCGCAGGAAGGCTTCGACATACCGACGGTCGTTGGGTGGTAGGTCAAATATCTAGAAAGTAACGGAACTCTTGCCTGAGTTGCCTTAGATCGACCTCACGAATACTCCCATTCCTTTGGACGTCGAGTACAAAGTCGACTCCAGTCCCGACTCTCTCCTGAATGACGACTGGACTATCCAAGATGATCTTTCTTCCTTCACGAACTCCCCCCCGATGGATCCCAGTATCTTCAACGGCAGCCCCCCCTTGATTTTTGTTAAGCTAATATTCTTCAAAAGCGAAACATCCATTGGTGTCGCTTGGCAGCACTCACTCGGTTCGTTATTGTTCTGCATTTCATTTGCAAGTTGTTGATTGTGCTGGTGCTCCAGGTGATGCTCCTTTTATGTGCCGATTCATTCATACCATTTCCCAGTTCTATCAGGGCCTGCCAGCAAAATTTTCGGCGCCGAGCTTCAAGAGGCCCCACTTTCCTCCACTGTCAGACTCTGACGTGGCCGACATCTGGCCTCACATTTCCTATATGCACAAGACTTACTCATTTGAGGAGTTGGTGACGTCGCTACAACGACCCTTTGAGCACGTGAGGTGGCGCCTCGACAGTCGTGACCTCAACGAGCTTCAATCTGTGCTGTCCTCCAAGCAGCAGAATGGCCGATCCTTGTCGAAACGGGACTGCATTACGGCATATCTTGTTGCCTCACTCAACCGTTCTAGCAGCAAGCCCTTGCAAAATGTGGGGAATGTGTGGTCTGTGCGTGTCCTTTTTTTTGCTTTGTGGGGCACTCACCGTCGCTTGTTTCCAGTATCGTCACGTGAAGGCACCTTTCATCGAAGAGAACGCGGCGAGCAATATGATAATGAGTGTTCGTGGAATTCATTGCCTATTCCTTGAGGCGAATGTTTGAACACCGTCGATTTCGTTAGGTTAGCGGCAGTGTACCCTCGGATATCGTTGGGATTGCAACCGCCGTTCGAGATGTACACGCACTGTGTCGGGATCCAGATTACATCCATCGTTGGCTGACAGTCACGAGTACCATCAAATACAAGGCGTACAGCGCTCTCAAAGCGGTCGGCTTTCCTAGTATGATTACTGAACTGTATGTCAATGTGATGTCGGGGTGTGTCAAACCTCTTTATTTGTTTTTTCGGAGCGAAGAGCTTACTTTGATGTCAGGATCGACTGGTGGAACGCACATTTCGGATACCCTGATGGCACGCGGTTTTATCTTGCAGGGGCACATAGAAACCACGTGTCGGTGCACGGGTCGAATCCGATCAAGGGTGCGGATGGAGTGTGGCGAGCTCGTCAGACGATCGACATTTCGATGGGCGTGGCACCAGGAATGAAAGACAAGCTGCTCGAGACCATCGCTCTCGGGGTCCGTCATCTCGTCAAGGACGAGCGTGCGCGACTGTGATTGTAGCTCACTGTTATGTTTGTTCCGCTTGGCAAGTCTGCGAGTTGTACGTATCGAGCTATACGATTTTGTAGGCTGGATCTCCTCGTACGTCGTGATTTCTGATAGTGCTAGGTTGACATGTACAGTCTTGAACCGTTGTAATAGAGCAGGCTGAGAAGGCGTTGGATGTTTTGGGTAGGAAACAATGATACCGGCTCTGCATGATCGGCCTCTTGACGTGCCCGTCACTTTAAGCCTTCAGATCAAGCTTGCACAATGCGACTCACTATATGTGTTGGAGATTCAGCCGTTCGTAGTAGTTTCTTGTTTTGGTACACTCGGACGATACGCTACGCGTTCGCCTTGCTTCCCTTTTCCTCCAGTCGAGTGTAAAGAGACTGGAGGTAAGCATTACTTTCCATACGATACAGTAACCATTCACTCACTATACCTAGTTCACTCCTTACCTCGTCAGGTCCGACCCTCGCGCATGCTAACAATATGAAGTCACGGGTACTGCCTATGGGACAGGATATTCCTGGGAATACGAAAACGCAAGCGCAAGGATGATACCTTGAACGCACCGAGCCGACTTGTGAGGAAACGTGGTGAGTTGTCCAACCAAACAAGCACTGTCGCTGGCCATAGTGTGCGCGTCGAAGGTTTCGATCACATCTTCGAATCCGCGAAACGATTTAAACCCAAGGGCATGGACGGTGTTGTTGCAGGAACATAAAGGAAGAAGGGAATCTCCTTTAATGATGCAAGAACCTAATAGTTGACGACGGGATGAGATGTACGGCATCGGACTTTGGGCGCGCAGCACAGAGTCACTTGTTTCGCGCTCCAGTTCGCGTTGCATGTCTTGCTGTTTGTCCCATCGGGCAGCCCCCAGCGGGGGAAACCAGGCAGGACTGAGGCAGGAGGAACAGGGCGGGTCGTAGTATTGAAGAGCGTTCACCGTCTCGTTGTTCGGAGCAAGATCGCTGCCTCTCGAGTTGCCTGGTTACAGTTTGATCATGCATCTAACGCGTAAACGCCGCTCAGCTCATCATTGTCCCACTCCTCACGTCACGGTCAGGCCAGTACCCACCATGTTGTCTTGAGGGTATCAGCTCCTAGTTTATTGCCCTACCAGGATTCCGCGCGAACCTTCAGAGGCGGCAGAGGCGTGAAGGGGACTTGACGCCCTGGCTGGACTTGTTGCGATGCGGGTAACACGAGTGGGGTGGGGGGGGACTTCCTGCGCAGGCCGAAGCCATATATACCTGGGTACGCCAGGCACATCCCACAGGTTACGGGCTCCC
Organism: Boletellus emodensis; assembly: GCA_038089935.1. Lineage (NCBI taxonomy): Eukaryota > Fungi > Basidiomycota > Agaricomycetes > Boletales > Boletaceae > Boletellus > Boletellus emodensis. The sequence continues at coordinate 33,209 of JBBPLU010000179.1, read as the reverse complement.
GGGGTCTCCGTTTGCACTTCTGCGCTGCCATGCGGTACCCACGATGGGACCAACCACCGTGGGGTCCACCCTCGCGATCCCCCTCCAAGGGATTCGATGAGCGACAGAGTCTCACTTCGCCCGAAGACAGCACACAGCATGCGCGGGTGCGTGGGATGAACGTCAACCAAACGGAGCGATTTACAGGCACGCCACGAGAACGAAAAGATACAAACGAAAAATTGGTTACGGTAGTCGTTGCGAGAACCGGACAGAGGCAACGAAACGGAATCTAGGCGGGGGGTAATGTGGCGCAGCCGGGTACCACGGGTGTGCGACCATGTTGGAGCGCACTAAGCCCAGGGATGGCGACGAAATACTGTCTGGACTGGCACCCTACAAGTGGGTCTTTGGACCGCGCTGCGGCGGCGACGCAACTGAGCGATGGAGAAATACGATATATCACACGGGACGTAGTACGAACAATTGGTATCACCAGTGGAAATGTCTAGGACGTGTGAGCAAGACGGTTGACGGGGTTGGGTACTCTCCGGCACCAAACAACAGCAGTATCCTGTGGGCCTAGGCGTGCGGGCCGACCCTCGTAAGGTGCATGCCATGCCCAAACAGGTCCGCTAGCGCGCTAGGGACCCCAGCGTGGGGTGAACTGTGAACTTGACGTCGAGGACATGGAGAAATCTGAAAGAGTGGGGAGGACGAGCGGCGCAAGGAGAGGCCGAGCACGTGCTGCTTACCTACGCTCATACCTCGCTGTCGTCACAGAGTCACACAAGCCATAACACAATTGAAAAGTGTTCGTCTCGATTCCCGGGGGAATTTGTGAGTCATACCGTCATGGTCAAGGGTCAGCAAGGGAGGGGGTTGAACAACTATCCCAAACTATTAGGCCAGTACTTAGTGAGTATTATGTAATGGATAGCGATTACATGATAATTGCTAGCAAACTCCCTGTCGTCAGCCTGGGGTGGAATCAAATGTCAACGTTTCAACTGCGAAACGATGAATTACATGTGCGCACGCGCGAGAACCTGAACGGACGACAGGGCGGGGGACCAAGACAACGGTGTGAACTGTGTGAGGCGTGTGTGCAGGGTCAGTCTACAGTCAAACGCACAATAGGAGCCTCGCCCAATCTGGTCCCTATTTTCCCTCTGGCAACAGGCATGTGGGCCACATGATCCTGTCGCCATTCCAGGTGTCATTAAAAATTTGCGTCCTCTGATACCATACGCTTGGAAGTGTGTAACGAATGTTCCATCATTCCATTACTGAGCTCCCTGCCAAGTAGGAACTGGGCGTAGTGAGATGTTAAATTTACATAAGTACGCCAGCGTGCGGCGCATCGCACGTACTGCGGGAATATTAATTCACATATGAAGCTTCTCGAGCGGTCATGAATACATTGTTTCCTAATCAGTTCTCACCGAGAACTTCACGGGAGATTAGGAATTACTTAATCTCATGGGTCCAGGAAAAGAAGAACACAGGGAAGTTCTGTTTCAAGTTGGAAACGGCTGTACGAGAGCCTCCAGCAACTGACCGAACACGCCTGCAAGCCTGAAGAAGAAGTCGAGGGAGCTGGGGTGTGAAGCACCTGAGACTGTGTGTGAGGCGGAAAGGACCGTGCTGTCAGACCGCCAGCCGGTCGCCCGTCTCCGAGATCCAGAGGGCCTCCAGGATAGGGACCTCGTGGGGCCTGTGCTCAGGGTGGCAGGACAGGGAGGGGGCCCGGGGTTGGAGGCGGGAGAGGACGTGGGGTTTCGATCCTGCGAAGACTCTCGTCAGGGGCTACCGCTACCCCGACCGCCGTCCTTCCGGGGTCGTGTACAGCGTAGGCCGTGTGAGTGTGTGCGTGAGTCGGACCTAACGAGCAAGCTAGTGAGCCACAGATACAGTAAGTAAAGGCATGTTGTAGGAAAGGAACGTAGTGCTTACCTCCAGTCGAATGTAATGGACTCGAGGAAAGCTCGTACGCGAGGCAAACACTTGGTGTATCGAGCGGAAAAATATTAACTATGAATGGCTGTATCCAACAGGCCTACACACGGGGGATATCAGAATTTCAGAGTGGTTTGGAGTGGATTGAAAATAGCAAACATTAAGATGAAATTTTGGATGTCACTTTTCTTGCTCATAAAATTTCTAATTTAATGCACGTTTTGGCTAACATATCAAATTTCTCGGGCAAACCTTGAGATTTTAGATACACGAAAATAGGAAACTAAAATTTCAACTTTCAATTGCACTTTCAGGTCGACTGTAAACAACTCATATCTCCGGTGTGTTACCTCAGGGGGAGTGGGCCACCGCACGAGTGGGAGGCAGAGGGGCGAGGCCATGCACTGGGCGCGACCACGGGCATTAAAAGTGGAAGGGGAGCGGGAATAAGCGAGGCCTGCTTATCAGCAGATGAGCCAGCGGCGCAGGGACCGCTCCCACGGCCCAGGGGGGGCTGTTTCTGGCACCTGGCCGTATTGGCGCACCAGGAGTCCTACCGTTCGGGTCTGCCTAGGAGCATCACAGTCAGACATTTTACAATCGGCCAGGTCACTGTCAGCACGCTGTGGTGAGAACGATGGCTCAGCCAACATGCTGCCAGTGTACGTACACTAACTTTATAGTACACTGGAGCTACAGGTCAACTCTCCGGTTTGTGCGGTCTGATTGGAAGGGTCGGCCACTCTGCGGCCCGAAATGCTCCAAAGAACCACGGCCCTGTCACTACCTGCAACCAGTTGGGTGCCGTGACAAATTTTGGCTTAAACTCGTACATATTTGATGGCGGTAGTAGGGAGACTCTGCGACATTGCTGAACAACGCATAAAAGGAGCCCAGCAGCCTCAAGGCCTCATGTCCGTGTCCTCAGTCATGTCTTCTGTCCATCACCATACCGTGTCACCAAACCTGCCAACCGCCCTCGGAGACCAGACCCATCTCGAGTTGCCTGGTCATGATATCTGGTTTAACTATGTATGCCACTCAGTCGACCGTTGCTCCACTCCTCACATCGGGCTCAGGTCCGGACCCTCCACGTCATCCCGGCGGTGCTGGATTTGAGCAAGTTCAAAGAGGCACTCTCCCGAGCTTTGCAATCGTACCCACACAGCGCAGGAAAGCTTCGGCATACTGACGGCCGTTGGGTGGTAGGTCAAATATCTAGAAAGTAACGGAACTCTTGTCTGAGTTGCCTTAGATCGAACTCACGAATACTCCCATTCCTTTGGACGTCGAGTACAAAGTCGACTCCAATTCCGACTCTCTCCTGAATGACGACTGGACTGCCCAAGATGACCTTTCTTCCTTCACGAACTCTCCCCCGATGGATCCCAGTATCTTCAACGGCAGCTCCCCCTTGATTTTTGTTAAGCTAATATTCTTCAAAAGCGAAACATCCATTGGTGTCGCCTGGCAGCACTCGCTCGGTTTGTTACCGTTCTGCATTTCATTTGCACGTTGTTGATTGTGCTGGTACTCCAGGTGATGGTGCTTTTTTGCTCCAGTTCACTCATACGCTTTCCCAGTTCTATCAGGGCTTGCCAGCAAAATTTTCGGCGCCGAGCTTCAAGAGACCCTACTTTCCTCCGCCGTCAGACTCTGTCGTGGCCGACATCTGGCCTCACATTTCGTACATGCACAAGACTTACTCATTTGAGGAGTTGGTGACGTCACTACGACGACCCTGTGAGCACGTGAGGTGGCGCCTCGACAGTCGTGACCTCGACGAGCTTCAATCTGTGCTGTCCTCCAAGCAGCAGAATGGCCGATCCTTGTCGAAACGGGACTGCATTACGGCATATCTTGTTGCCGCACTCAGCCGTTCTAGCAGCAAGCCCTTGCAAAATGTGGGGAATGTGTGGTCTGCAAGTGTCCTTTTTTTTTTTTGCTTTGTGTGGCACTCACCGTCGCTTGTTTCCAGTATCGTCACGTAAAGGCGCCTTTCATCGAAGAGAATGCGGCGAGCAATATGATAATGAGTGTTCGTGGAATTCATTGCCTATTCCTTGAGGCGAATGTTTGAACACCGTCAATTTCGTTAGGTTAGCTGCGATGTACCCTCGGATATCGTTGGGATTGCAACCGCCGTTCGAAATGCGCACGCACTGTGTCGGGATCCAGATTATATCTATCGTTGGCTGACAGTCACGAGTACCATCAAATACGAGGCGCACTGCGCTCTCAGAACGGTCGGGTTCCCTAGTATGATCAGTGAACTGTATGTCAATGTGATGTCGGGGTGTGTCAAACCTCTTTATTTGTTTTTTTTTCGGGGCGCAAGAGAGCTTACTTTGATGTCAGGATCGACTTGTGGAGCGCACATTTCGGATACCCTGACGGCACGCGGTGTTATCTTGCAGGAGCCCACAGAAACCATGTGACGGTGAACGAGTCGAATCCGATTAAGGGTGCCGATGGGGTGTGGCGAGCCCGTCAGATGGTCGACATTTCGATGGGCGTGGCGCCAGGAATGAAAGACAAGCTGCTCGAGACCATCGCTCTCGGGGTCCGTCATCTTCTCAAAGACGAGCGGGCGCGACTGTGATTGTAGCTCACTCTGCTGGTGGTGACATGTTTGGCAAGTCTACGAGCTGTACGTATCGAGCTATACGAGCTTGTCGTCTGGATCTTCTTGTACGTCGTGGCTTCTGATGGTGCCAATTTTAAACCGTTGTGATAGAGCAGGCTAAGTCGTTGTATGTTTTAGGTAGGAAACAGTGATACTGGCTCTGCATGGTCGACCTCTTGACGTGCCCGTCACTTCAAGCCTTCAGACCAAGCTTGCGAGATGCGACTCACTATATTATTAAGTCACTGGTACTGCTATGGGACAGGAACGTGTAGATATTCCTGGGAATACGAAAGTGCAAGAGCAAGGACGATACCTTTAACCCATGTAGCAGACTTGTGAGGAAAGATGAGCTGTCCGACCAAACAAGCACTGTCGCTGGCCACAGTGTGCGCATCGAATGTTTCAATCACATCTTCGAATCTGCGAAATAGTCCAAACCCAAGGGCATGGACGGTGCTGTTGCAGAAACATAAAGGAAGAAGGGAATCTCCTTTGATGATGCAAGAACCAAATAATCGGCGACGGGATAAGATGTACGGCACCGGACTTTGGGCGCGCAGCATAGATTCATTGTTTCGCGCTTCAATTTGCGTTGCATATCCTGCTGTCTGTCCCATCCAACAGCTTCATCGGGCAGCCCCCAGTGGGGGAAACCAGGCAAGATCAAGGCAAGAGGAACAGGGCGTGTCGTAGCATTGAAGAGCGTTCACCGTTTTGTCGTTCGGTGTAAGATCGTTGGAGCGGAGCACCAGTAGGCTAGGCGGAGGGCACGAGGGAGCAGCAAGGCAGTGGATGAGGTCATGGGCATAGCGCAATGTTGTGCGTAGCGAGTCCTCCTGAGATGGGATCCGTAGGGCCTCCCTACTCCATTGTGGTCACCCCGTCATGATCAAGGACACAGGACAGCAAGGAGGGGGTCGAGATGCTGGGAAAATGAAATCGCGTCAGGAAGAATGATTGGATACCGATTATGTAAACTCAAACTCTCATTCGCCCAGAGGTTTGCAACGGGTCTACCACTCCATTCAACCTCGCGCCGAGCGCTGGGCCTTTCGCGAAACAGGAACTGGACCTAACAGCTTGACGTTACACTATCTGACCTCATTTCTGTTGGTATGGGCATACTTACTTAGCACCAGATACTAAATCCTTTGTCCGCATTACTGCCTGCCACGAGATCATTGGGTGTTAATTTCACGGTTCCATCCGTATGGGGAGTGGGAACCGAGGAAGAAGACAATACGCACTCGATTGACCGAGCCACAGCATGCTGTGGTAACACTAAGGTGCCAGAATGTTTTGCACGTATTAACCTTGCAATGCACTGGCGTTACAGGACAGCTCTTGTACGATCTGGCCGGATGGGATGGCCGCTTTGCAGCTCGAAGTACGGGGTTATGACCCTGCCGCTCCATCAAGTCACGCCACCACGACATTAAATAAGGTTAATTCAAGTCGTGATTGAATACGTTGTATTTGATGTGACTTACCAAGCGAAGGAAGCTTCGCAAGGCTGCCGAGCAGGGTATAAAGAGGGTGCACCAACCGCCCTAGCTTAGCAGCCTCGTGCCCGCGTGCTCAGCCATGTCTTCCGTCCAGCATCACGCCGTGTCACCAATATATACCAGCCGCCCTAGAAGACCGGACTCGTCTCGAGTTGCCTGGTTATGATATCTGGTACGCCGCTCAGTTCATCGTTGTCCCACTCCTCACGTCAGGGTCAGGCCAAAACCTTTCATGTTGCCTCAACAGTGCTGGATGTGTCCAAGGCTCTCCAAAACTTTACGTATATCAACACGGTGACGGAAGGTTTCGACATATTGACGGTACTCTCCATTAGATCGAACTCACGAATACTCCCATTCCTTTGGACACCAAATACATGGTCGACTCGAGCTCTGATTCATTCCCAAATGGCGGTTGGACTCTGAGGATGGTATTCCCCTTTCATGAATTCCCCGATGAGTCCCAGTATCTTCGACGGCAGCGCCTCCCTGATCTCTGACAAGCTAACATTCCTCAGAAATGAGGCATATTGATGTTGCCTCGCAGCATTCCCTCGGTCCGTTGTCATTCCGCATGCCGTTAACATGCATCCAATCGCTCCCAGATGGCGCAGCCGCACCGTTCCCTCCATACGCTCTCCCAGTTCTATCATGCCCTGCCAGCACAATTTGCAGTACCAGGCTCCAAGGGACCTCACTTTCCTCCACCATCAGACTCTGTCGTGGCTGAAATCTGGCCTCACGTCCCGTGGTCCCATCGTCACCCGTTTTTATTATCGTCATGCGGCGCAAGGTTTCCTTTTGATGGATCGTATAGTAACTATGCGACAGTCACTAGGTCGAATCCAGTCGAGGAGCATGGCGAGCGTGTCAGACCGTCGACATCTCGATGGGCGTGACGCCAGGAATGAAACGCAAGCTACTTGAGGTTATCGTTCTTGGGATCCGTCACCTTCTCAAGGACGAGCGTGCACGACCTGAGAGGGTGGCTCACGCTGCTGTCGGTGTAATATTTCGCTTGGCAGGTCTACGAACTGGACCTGCTTTGGTTGTGTCATGCTATAGGAGTTTGCAGCCTGGATCTCTCCGTACGTGGTGCCTGATGATAGTTGACACGTGCAGTTTTGCGAACTATGAACCGTTGCGATGGACTAGCAGCGTCGAATCTTATAGGTAAGAGACAGTCATGTCAGCTCTACCTGATCAACCATAGCGACGTCTGAGTCCGACATGTCCACTACCTTGAACATTCGGACCAGGTTTGTTCAATGGCAATTTACTATGCCCGGTCATGGGTACTGCTTATAGGATCACAAACGCGCAACGTCGCGCACGCCAGTGACAAGCCGGATTCGTCGTGGTGCAGACCTCGCCGACCACCTGTAGTCACTCGGCGAAACAAAACTCGTTTGTGTGAGAATTGAAACCTTCGTTGGATCGACCAGTACGTGTGACACACGTAGTGTGCTGACGATATGGATCGCGATATCGGGGGCTTGGTAGTCATCTCTTCTTCCTTTTTTATTTTCGAAGAGAGAGCCCGGACACCTCTGCCGCCGTATGCTCCCGCCCTGGTCATCTAGATTTGGCCTGACTGTACTCTCCATGCCCATGGGATACCTTACATACCTGAAGGCCTCACTCGGCGCCGCGACCTCGACTCATTGAGCTCGAATCTCTATTTCACGCGCTGACAGCCTTTCCCCTACTCGGTGAGTTGATGTTTTCAGATCACACGAGAATCATTTCTTATGTGGGCGGTCATACGCACACGCGTTCTACTCAAACATGACGACCGTAGCTTTGAGAGGGGCGAACGCATACTGGACAGACGCATTCTCGGTTTGTGAGTCCCTCACCCTCACACTTGCTGTGGCCGGCTGGACCCCGTCGCGCAACGTCGGCTCCAGACGCTGTCTTTGTTCACCTCACCGCACCCGCACCCGCACCTTCGTCCCCGGTCGACTCGTCGCCCGAGTCGGAGTCCGATTCCGATTCCGAAGAGTCCTCTGGGTCACTTGCCATCGGGCCCACGTTATCGTCGTCGAAATTCCCTGAGCTTGAAACGAAGAGTAGGATCGGCTCGACCGCCCCGATGGCGTCTGTCCGTACCAAAGAATCTGTGGTCAAGCATTTTGTGGATTTGCGAGAGAGCATGGTGATTGCGTGCGGTCCTCGTCTAGCCCCACGTCACGCCGAGTTCGTCATCTCTAGTCCCAGAGCGTGCACTACCATCTCGCCCCCCTGTGCGTGGTGCGCAAGAGGCACATGAACAGGCGCGAGGGGCGTTCGTGAACCGAACGAGTTGGGGAGGAAATAAGGGGGACGGAGGGGCCTGACCACTGAATGCGGGTGTCGAAACGCAGTTTTTGATTCATGAGGTAGCGCCCACACCGGGACGTATTCGGTATAATTGGTCTCGAGAAGCGGCTGACGGAAATGGACTTGTCTCCTCAGAGGTCCCCTATACAGCGTGCTCTTCGCAAGGCAGTTGGGCGCACTGGGAACCATCGGCTCCCAGTGCTGAGTCTGCGTGCAAGGGAGGGTACTCGGGCTGTCACACCCGCATACTCGCTTGTCAGACGCCCTTCTCCAAAGATCAGGACCGGGCCACAGGATGACGAAGCCTGTGTACAGTACAAGCAGAGGCGGGAAAGGGAAACGGGAAAAGCTCTCGTCAGGGGGGTACCGCTACCCTGACCGCCACCAATCTGAGACTGTTTAGGGTATTATTAAGCTACCACAACTGCTATCCGGGGAGTAGGCTAGAAGACCACAGAGGGGCAATGCTATGCGGAAGGCGCGACCCCAGACGGAACTGGTTGCGTAGTGGGAAGTGCGAGTGGGGGGTGAGAGGCTTCGTACCCAGCAGGCGTCTGATAAGCAATCACCCACAGGCATTGTACCAGAGGGACACCCTTTTGGGACTTCCTAAACGGGAGTTTTGCACTGCCGTCCAGTGCACGGGCTCTCCCTCGCCATCCGAGGATTCGACGAGCGACACAGATTACAGCACGTGTTGCCGCGTGGGATGAACATCGGGAACAGAAAGAACGGCGTGAATGATGCAACGACACAATACGTGTGGTTGGGGGAAAGAGTGCCTACCAGAGCCACTCCTCCCTTTTCCCTTTCTGCCACGCCGTCCACCGACAGGACGTGTTCGAGGGCTCATCCTTCACAGTAAGCAGTGCGCGAACCAGAGCAACAAGCACATACTTGTCCGCGACAAATTAAACGCCAAGTCGTGCAGCGCGACGTGTCGCTCACCGTGATCCACAATAGAGTAGGACGCACGAAGCCGAATGGCATTATTTTGAGCATATAATACATGTCTGATTGTTTCATGCTCGAGTTCGTGTTGCGTACCCCGCCATCTGTCCCATCTAACAGTTTCATGTGGTATCGCGACGCAGAGAACCGGCGCGGGATGTGTGAACGTGCTGGAGTGCATTATGAAGGCGGGTCACAGCGGTACTACAGCGCTGAAATGTGATTGCCGTTTTGATTTTTGAGGAGATCTGTGGTCATCGTACCGTCATTGTCAAGAGCTACGCGAGAGGCCACTGCTAGTGGCGAGCATTTGAAGGGCGATTACATAATCATTGCGTTATATTTCCGTGCAAGGTCTTATGGATTATGTGATCGGTCGACCGCCATCCCCAAGTCCTGAGTTAGTCGGCTCGGAGGAATCGAGTATAATGCTAATCTCTGGTCATTCCATTATTGAACATTAAACCTTCTGCAGAATAGAGATTGGGCCCAACGAGACATTTACACCGTGATCTGATGCTATGGAGCGCGTCGCACGTACAGCGGGCGTACTCCTTATCAACATGCGGAGATCTTGGATACTTTGTCCGCACTGTTTCCCAAGCAGTTCCCACCATGAGCGGATTAGGAATCATTGGCTATCGTAATTGTCCCTGTTCCGAGGGGGCAAAAGAACTTGCCAGGCGACACGCTGTGGTAAGAATGAAGGTATTGTACATGTCTAACCTCGCAATGCATAGACTGGCATTACAGGTCAATTCATCTGTGCCTCATTGGACAATAAACACGAAAGAAAAACTCATGTATGACCCGGATAATTTTCAAAGCGGATGGTCACCCCGCAACTCGAATCATTAGGTATGTAATGATCCTACCGCCAGACACTGCAATGTTCAATTTAAGGAACCAAATACACGCGCGTTCGACGGCTTCCCAAGCGCGACGGCGCTACTTAGCTAGGTATAAAATGGCTACACTAATCACCTTAGCCCAACAGTTTCGTGTCCTTGTGCTCAACCATGTCTTCTATCCAGCACCATACCGTGTCACCAGCCCTGCCAACCGTCCTAGGAGAGCAGACTCATCTCGAGTTGCCCGGTTACGATATCTGGTTTCACTATGTATGCCACTCAGTCAATTGTTGTCCCGCCCCTCACGTCAGGGTCAGGCCAATACCCTCCACGTTGTCCCAGCGGTGCTGGATGTGTCCAAGTTCAAGGAAGCTCTCTCCAGAACCTTGCAATCATACCCACACGGTGCTGGAAGGTTTCGACATATTGACGGTCGTTGGGTGGTAGGTTAAATATCTAGGAAGCAACTGTAATCTCGTCTGACCTCCATCAGATCGAACTCACGAATACTCCCGTTCCTTTGGACATCGAGTACAGGATCGAGTCGACTTCTGATTCACTCTTAAATGGCGATTGGACTGTCCAGGATGATATTTCCTCTTTCATAAACGCCCCCCCAATGGGTCCCAACATCTTCGACGGCAGTGCCCCTCTGATCTGTGTCAAGCTGACACTTCTCAAAACTGAGACATGTATTGGTAGTTCTTGGCAACATTCGCTTGGTTTGTTCTTGTTCTGTATCCTTTTCTCGTGCATTTAATCCCTCTTAGGTGATGGAGCTACACATTTCCGTTTCCTTCATACGCTCTCCCAGTTCTATCAAGGCCTGTCCACACAATTTGCCGTTCCAAGTTTCAAGAGACCCCACTTTCCTCTGCCCTCGGATTCTGTCATGGCAGAAATCTGGCCTCACGTCCCCTATCTACACAAGACTTACACCTTTGAGGAGTTCGCGGCAGTAACACTACGACCTTTCGAGAGTGCAAGGTGGCGCATTGATAACCGGGACCTCGACGAGCTGCATTCTGCATTGTCATCCAAGCAGGAGAATGGCCAAACCCTGTCAAGACAGGATTGCATTACTTCTTATCTCGTCTCCTCGATCAATCATTCCAGTGGTGTGCCTTTGCAAAGCGTGAGAAATTCATCAACTGTAAGTTGAATGAATTTTCATTTTCATCGTGCCGTGCGAGGTACCCACGTCGCCCATTTTTAGTACCGTCACATAAAGGCATCTTTCATCGAGGAGAACGCGGCAAGCAACCTGCTCATGAGTGTTCGTGGATGTTATCCCTTTCCTCTTGAGACTGAAGATTGAATGATGTCCATTTGGTTAGGTTGGCGCCCTTGTTCCCTCGGATATTGTTGGGATCGCGAGTGCTGTTCTAAAGGCACGGATACATGCCAGGGATCCAGACTACATCTATCGTTGGTTAACGGTGGCGAGCAGCATTAAATCCAAAACGTATAACTCTGGACAAGCGCTCGGTTTCCCTGGTTTCGGCGAGCTATTCGTCAATGTACTCACGTGGTATGCTGATGTCTTCTTCCGTTTTCCATACACAGGGAACTTATTTTCATGTCAGGATCGACTGGTGGAGCGTAAACTTCGGATGTCCCAACGGCACACGCTTCCATTTTGATTCGTCCCTCCTAAACTATGTGACGGTGACTGGATCGAATCCGATCAGGGGTGCGGATGGGGTGTGGCGAACCCGTCAAACCGTTGACATCTCGATGGGCGTAGCGCCGGGAATGAAACGCAAGCTACTTGAGACTGTCGCTCTTGGGGTCCGTCACCTCCTCAAGGACGAGCGTGCACGACTGTGACTGGCCCACACTGCTGTTGGTGTGACGTTTGTCCGCTTGCCAAGCCTACGACCGTGTCTTTGGATGCGTCTGTCTATGCGAGTTTTCAGCCTGGATCTCTTTGTGCTACTAGGTTGCTGTGTGTAGTTTTGTGTATCATCAACTATTGCGATGGAGTGGATTGGAAAAGCGTTGATTCTTCTGGGTAAGAGGCAATTCGTGCTAGCTCGAGCTCGACATGGACATGTCTAATGTCTACCATCTTGAAACCTTCGAATCAAATTTGCACGATGTAAACTTATTGTACCTGGCGGTGCTGCCTATAGGATCGTAGAAACTGGCCTCGCCTAGCGCGCACCGGCGACAAATCATCGCTCAGTTCAATCCCATGTTGTATTTCACCGTAACAGATGTTGCCGAGTCTCTCGGGAAAAAGACAGTTCGTTACACTCTGCCTCATGTTGGCGTCGCACGCGCAATAATCACAACCGTAGTCTAGGATTACAGATGGATGTTGCATAAACGCGTTCCCAACGCTTTTCAGATGAGACCTCTCTTTGCCCTCACGCCTCTGGCCCTCTGAACTGCCACATTTTGATTGATGCGTCACGCACAGACGGCCGGGGACGCTCTCTCGTTCTCCTCACCACACACGCACCCGCACCCTCGTCGCCCGAGTCAGAGTCCGACTCTGAGCAGTCTTCTGGGCCACTCGCTATCGAACCCACATCATCATCATCAAAATGCCGTGAGCCCGAAACGGAGAGCAGGATCGGATCGAGCGGGTGAAACCCGACAGCTCCAACGGCGTCTGCCCGTACCAAAGAATCCCGTGGTCAGGCATCTAATCGATTCGAAAGAGGGAGGAGATCGCGTGCAGTCCTCACCGTCGTGCGCATTGAACAACAACGCAGGCCTGGTCTCGCTGGTTCTCGTCTGGCCCCACGCCGCGCTCGAGCCAAGTTCGTCATCCTCAGTCCCCAGATCGTACACTGAGATCTCGCCTACCTGTTCAGAGCGCGCAAGAGGTACACGAACGGGCGGAGGGGGATGAGCGAACTCGACGAGTTGGAGAAAAGGGAAGAGGGGGACGGACGAACCTGACTACCGAACGCGAGCCATCTCCCAGCGGCGTCGATGTCGAACCGCAGCTTCTGATTTGTGAGGTAGCGCCCGGACTCAGATGCGTTCGTTGCTGGCAGTCTCGAAAAACTGCAGACGGGAACGGATGCGTCCCCTCGGAGGTCCCAGCTCCATAGTGTGTCACTTCGCCTGAAGGCGGCGTACAGAACGTGTGGTCGCGTGTAGTTGAACATCAACTAAGCGGGGCCATTAAATTGCATAGAGGCGCGCCACGAGAACGAAATGATACAGCAGGCGTGTGCAAGGTCAACTTCAGCTACATGCCGAAGCGAGACAATACACATGGTTGGGGGGAAAGCGCCCACCTGGGTCACCCCACCCTTTTCCAGTGCTGCCACGCCGCCCACAAACAGGACGGGATCGAGGGCGGATTCGTTGAACAACGCGATGTTGTCAAACGATTGCGAAGCCGGAGTGAGACTCCCAGCCGCGTAGTACTCTGGAGAATACGAAAACGCGAGCGCAGAGACGATACCTTTTACCATATGGGGCCGGTATGTGAAGAACACAGTGAGTTATCAGACCCAATAAGGCCGTTGGCCTACGACGGGTCACTCACCTTTCAATCCATCTTTGCTCTTCTTGGATGGTGTCGTTGGGAGTCGGTCACCCTCGCCTGGTCTGTGCACGTCAAATACCTCGATCGCATCTTCGAACCCACAATATAACCTAGGGACATTGGGAGGCGTTACGTCAGGAATACAAAGAAATTCCCTTCAAGTGACTAGAGAAACGAGCACGCACTTGTTCGCAGTGAAATTAAATGCCAAGCTGTGCGGCGCGACATATCGTTCGCGGTGATCCACGATTGGATAAGACGCCCGAAGCTAAATGGCACGATTTTGAGCATGCAGTACAAAGTTGATTATTGCACGCTCGGGCTCGTGTTGCATACCCTGCCGTCTGTCCCATCTAGCAACTTCACTGGACAGTCCCTGACAGAAGCGACGAAACAGAACCCGGGCGGGTGGTGTCGTGACGCACCCGGGTACCACGTGAAGTCAACGATCGGCGCGGGCTGCGTGAACGTGTTGGAGTGCACCAGGCCCAGGGATGGCGATGAAACGCTGTCCAGACTTGCATTCTTTTCGTGGCATCTGTCGCTCAGGCATCAGCCCGATGCAGAACGGGAAAGAAAGGGGAGCACGCACGTCGAGAACACTTGGAACGACCGGTTTTCCCATTGGACCATCAGGCTGGATCCATCTCCACACCTTCACCATGCCAACCGAGGAGTGGTGCACGTTAGTTTTGGGAATGTGGCAGGTTGTGGCATCGAAGAACGTTTACCATTTTGCTGTCCGAGGAAAGTTGTCCGAAACATCGTGATCATCATCATGGTCGGGAGCCGTGCGCGACAGCAAGGAGGGAATTGAAGTGCTGGAAAAATGATACAAAGGAGGGTGCCACCATGCAGGGCATTCGCGTAAGGCGTCAGACGAGGTCATGGACTGACCGGAATTCGTCCGAAACCGCGACCATCGTGAGAGCCTGGTAAGTTGGCCGTTTACTAACTGAGTACAAAAATTCTGTTTCGTCGTCGTATCCCCGAGCCTTCTCGCCCAACAGAAACAAGAGATTACTAGTATGTTTGCATCGCCTTGCACGCCTGCAACATGTTCCTGGGACTGGTTCCCACCAGGCTCACATATATGTCATAAGAACGTTCAGGTACCCCATATGTCTGTCAGCGCTCAAGCCGTTGCTGGAACATAGTAGCCTTAGGCGTTATCCGCCTGGAAGTATACGACAAATATTCTGCCATTCATCACCGAGCCTTCTGTCAAACAGGAACCGGGGACGAGTGACGCTGCGACTCGGAGATGTCAAACTTCTCACCGACTCACACGGCATGCTTATCATTGACATCCACTTCCCATGTGCTTAGGAGCCGGCCCCTCTCCATTAACCTCATGGGTTCACGGCTGACCTTGTGCCGAATGCGTACCATTCAACTTGCCAGGTTGCAGCGGCACGCGGGGTGAAAGTAAAGAATTTTTGATAGTTGACTTCTTGTCCATGGCTGACCTTCACAACAGTGCACTGGAATTACCGGTCGACCCTTGCGCGATTCGGATGCAACTTGAAGGAAGGGCCGCTCTGCGATTCAAGATGTCAGTCTAAATCGGACACCGCGGCAACGTTTAGATAAGTTGGAGAACGCCGTGGCTGTATTCGTGCACTGGTACGTTTGATGCTTACCAAACGAAAGATACCTTTGCAAGGTCACCGCTACCATGTATAAAAGAAGCTGCAGCGCTAACCACCCTGGACAACTTCTTATCCGTGTGCTCAGCCATGTCTTCCACCCTGCACTACGAGGTATCACCAGGTTTGCCGACCGTCCTTGCAGACCAGACTCACCTCGAGTTACATGGATATGACATCTGGTTTAACTATGTACGCCGTCCAGCTAATCATCGTGTCACTGCTCATGCCAGGTTCAGGTCAAGACCCTTCATATTTTACCAACGGTGCTGGATATATCCAAGTTCAAAGAAGCTCTCTCGCGAGTCCTGCAAGTATACCCGCACGGCGCAGGAAAGTTCCGGTACATTGATGGTCGTTGGGTTGTACGTCAAACATCAAAGAAGCAATCACCCTGTTGACTGATCTCTCAGATCCAACTCACGAATACTCCCGTTCCTTTGGACATTGAGTACAAGATCGACTCGGGCTCCGATTCGCTCTTGAACGGCGATTGGATCGTCCAGGATGACATTTCCACACTAACGAATATTCCGCCTAGGAGCCCCAACATCCTCAGCGATAACGCCCCCTTGATTTGTATCAAGTTAACATTCCTCAAAAGCGAAACATATATGGGCGTCGCTTGGCAGCATTCGCTCGGTTCGTTGTTATCTTATGCCTCGTTCTCATACTGCTGATTCTGCTTCAGGTGACGCTACTACGTTGTTCCGTTTTCTCCATACGCTCTCCAGGTTCTATCAAGACCTGCCAGCGCATTTTGCGGCACCAAGCTTCAAGAGGCCTCACCTCCCTCCGCCATCGGACCCCGTCGTGGCTGACATCTGGCCCCACATTCCCTATTTGCACGAGACTTACTCGTTTGCAGAGTTTGCAAAGTCAATACGACCCTACGAGCATGTGAGATGGCGCATCGACGATCGGGACCTCGACGAGTTTCAATCCGCACTGTCTTCCAAGAAACAGGGCGGGCCATCTCTGTCAAGACAGGACTGCCTTACGGCTTACCTTGTGGCTATAGTCAACCGTTCCAGTGATAACCGTGTGCAAAGTGTGGCCAATGTGCGCAGTGTGCGTTCTGATTTTCGTTCCCTTTACGTGCCACACCTCACACCCGCCTACAGTTCCGTCTCCTGAAGGCGCCATTTATCGATGAGAACGCAGCCAGCAATCTGCTGATGACTGTTCGTGTATACAATCGCTAGCTCCCTAAGAGCAGATTGCTGAACTACATTGTGTTAGGCTGGCGCCACGGTTCTGCCAGACATCGCTGAGACCGCTGCTGCTGTTCGAAATGCACACGTGCAGTCCCGGGATCCGGATTACTTGTACCGCTGGTTGGCGGTGACCAGTGACATCAAGTCCAAAGCGTATAATACCCTGAAGGTAGTTGGCCGTTCCGGCGATGATGAGTTGTTCATCAATGCGCTTATGGGGTTAAGTCGGCGCTCTTTTCCCTAGAGGGTGAGAACTTACTTTTTGTCTCTTTTATTTATGTTAGGACCGACTGGTGGAGTGTCAACTTTGGCTGTCCTGCCGGCACGCGGTATTATCTGGACTCGCCACACAGGAACTATGTGTCTGTGAACAAGTCGAATCCAGTGAAGGGACCGGATGGGATATGGCGTTTTCCTCCGAGGGTCGACGTCTCGATCGGAGTGGCACCAGAAGTGAAGGCCAAGCTACTCGAGACCGTCACTCTTGGATTCCGTCACCTTCTCAAGGGTGGGCGTGCGCGGCTGTGACCGTATTGATTCGGATGTGTCGTGCTACATAGCTGGTCGGCAATGCTGTTATTTGTGCGTTATAGCAACTCAAAGTTCTTGATGATAACTATCATGAACTATTATGTAATATGGCGCTGACAAAGTGGGCTTTGAATTATTGCCCCGTCGCAGTCGGATGTCACAGCTTGAGGTCCTCCCTCCCACCAACGGCCTCATGCCTCTCACGATGACAATATGCAAGCGCCGGAGAGGATGCCACTGCCGCCGCAGGCAAAGCGCCCTCGGGATCCCAACCGCAGCTCGACATTAATTAAGTTAACGTGCACTCAGATTGTACATGCCAATCAGGGGATTAAGTGGGCCATTTGACACCAGAATGAGACCCCATTTAGTTAGTCTACAAATCAGCCAACATACCATGAAGGAATCAGAAGGATTAAACCCATAATGTATATTAGGAATTTGTACACTCTCAGCTAAAAATAACTAGGTTTTGGTAGTATACATTATAATATTTTTCTATACATTATGAGCAAGTCAGCTGTATTGTGTGCCATACACCAACATGGTGTCATGGTGCTGCATGATATGACTGTGTCTTTGTTAATAGTGGTGGATAGATCTGATGCTGGTCTCCTTGGTTTGTTGGCTGCATGTGTTCTTTTCTTTCTTGTTTTGGTATGAGGTGGCTTACTCCTGTGCTCTTTGGCGACGTTCCCAACAGCACAACAGGAATGTGGATTGTAGTCCCTGAGTTCACTGCTGATGGAAGTCAACACGTACGTGCAGTTATTCCTGTCAAGTGCTTTCAACGCTTACTATGTTAATAAGTACACTGTACACAGACCATCATTCATGGTCATCTGGTACGGCCCGTCGGACTCGCTGGTTCTGGCCATGCTTTTTGACAGGTCTGACAGGTGTCACAGTGGCAATGACAGACATCACAGCCCCGTCAGACGGCTACAGTTGACTGACATTTTCCTGATGGCCTAGTACCAGGAGGAATTAGGATTGTACGGTGAACGAAGAGCCACATGCTCGGTCGAAGAATTGTGTACAAGCGCGTCCATGAGACCCGATACATAAACCATCCAGAACGGACAGATGCTACGACAGTAACACTGGCTATGATCACAGTCGTGGACGATCCTGGAGAACATGGCGGACACCGAGGGCGACGGTCTCGAGCAGCTTTGGTTTCACTTCCGGGACCACTCCAATCGAGATTTCAACCGACCGATGGGTCTGCCATACTCCATCTCGTCCCTTGACTGGGTTGGGCGTATGGACCGTCACGTAGTTCCTTTGTGGCGCATCTGAATGAAACCGCGTGCCATCAGGATATCCGAAATGTATGGTCCACCAATCGATCCTGGCTCAAAAAATAAGCTCTCTCGTGCTCTCACGCTCTGACGAAAAATGAGGGCGCAAACTCACCCCGCGATCACGTTAATGAACACTTCGTTGTCACGACCAAAAGAGTGGAGCGCTTTTTTAGCATTGTACGCTTTGAATCTGATGTTGCTTGTCACCGTCAACCAATGGTGGAGGTAGCCTGGATCCCGGGACTGTGCGTGTGCGTTCCGAATAGTGGTCGCAATTCCAGCAATATCCGAGGGAATACTGATATTAACCTAACAAATATCCGGCAACGCTGTTCATTACTCCCTTCAAGAAGCAAGCGATGGTATGCACGCACATCCATTAGCATGTTGCTTGCCGCGTTCTCGTCGATGAAAGGGGCTTTTGCATGACGATACTGAAGGGTGAGGGTGAATACCCCAAAGTAAAGATAGACCAGACGCACGCTCCACACGGTCTTCACACTAGATACAGGATTGCCAGTAGAACGATTGATCGTGGCAATGATATAGGCTGTAATGCAGTTCTGCTTCGACAGGGTCCCCTGTTTCTTAGAGGACAGTGTAGAATGAAGTTCGTCGATGTCCTGACCACCAATGCGCCACCTTACATGCTCGAAAGGTCTTTTCGATGCCCATGCTCGTAATTCGTCAAAGGTGTAAGTCTTGTGTAAATGGGGAATGTGAGGCCAGATTTCGGCCAAGACAGAGTCCGATGGTGTAGGAAGGTGAGGTCTCTTGAAGCCTGGCGCTGCGAATTGCATAGACAAGCCTTGATAGAACTGGGAGAGCGTATGGAGGAATCGAAACATCGTAATAGCGTCACCTGACATAAATAAGCAATATGTGGATGGGACAAAGCAGAACCGAACCAAGCGAGTGCTGCCAGACGACACAAACACAAGTTTCGTCGTTGAAAAACGTCAGCTTGACCCGAATCAAAGGGGCGCTGTCGTCAAGGGTACTGGAGCCACTTTGCGGAGTACATGTGAAGGGGGAAAGGTCATCCTGGATGATCCAACCGCCATCCAGGAACGAATCAGAACTTGAATGGAGTTTGTACTCGATGTCCAAAGGGATCGCTGTATTCGTGAGTTCAATCTGAGGGACATCAGACAAGAGGACAGTTCCTTCCTGCATATTTGACATACAACCCAACGCCCGTTAATGTACCGGAACTTTCCTGCACCGTGCGGGTATATTTGCAGGACACGAGAGAGAGCTTCTTTGAACTTAGGTACGTCAAGGATCGTTGGAACGACATGGAGTGTCTTGACCTATGTTTGACGTGAGCGGCAAGGCAATGAGCTGCGAAGTGAAATACATACATAATGAAACCAGATATCATGACCAGGCAATTCGAGATGGATCTGATCTCTGAGTGCGGTTGGCAGCTTTGGCGACACGGCAAGATGCTGGATGGGAGACATGAGTGGGCACAGACGGATGGTGTCGCTAGGAGCTCGAGCTGAATCTTGACGTTTGTCCGGCCGTAAGCATCCAAGACACGCACAGTGGTGCATCTATCTGAGTATTACTGTGGCGCAGAGAGAATCGTGTGCCTTGTTACCATAAAGAAGCATGCATACGGCATGATGCAGCAGAACCAGTTCCGCCTAGCTTCCATTCTCTCCCAAGCGCACGACGGTCGGCCTGTTAACCAATCACCTGACGGGAACTAATGGAAGTGCTCACTCTCGGACTTGGTATATGCCCGCGGTGTGTGCCTGCCAGTCACTCCATACCATCAAACGATGTTTCTAGAATCTCCGGTTATAGCACGACTTAATTCCCAGCTTACGACGGAGTCAGGCGGACTGGTTCCTAATTTCAATCATCGCTGCACCACTAGCAGGTCAGGCTAAAGTGACGTTGTTGATGAGCGGAGAGACATGTTCCGCTAGTGTGTATGTTGACCAATGAGTACTGAGATGAGTGTCACAGACAGCTACCTGGGCCGCACACCTAGCTTTGAATGGGTAGTAAAGGTATTACTGCCTAACAGTACACAAGCGTGCAGCCTAGCGCATGACAAACCAGGCTATATGAGCTCGTGAAATGATGTTCCGTTTATCGCGGCGCGACCATTTCCCTTGTTGGGATGCATAGCAGAGCAAGCGTGGAAATAAAAGGGCCGGCGCCAGCGAGATACAAGACTGTATTGCTCCCGTTGCTTCTGGAAAACAGTTGTTCGGCAATCAACGGTCCGCAAATTGCAACGAGGTTGGCAAAAAACGAAGCCAAACCGGTCGCAGTTCCTCGAACCGCGGAAGGGAATGCTTCGGGAGTCCATCCGAAGAGCTGTAGAACACTTTAAGCGATCGGGTGGGAAGTGAAAAGAAAAAAGAGGCCACTTACCACTGCATTGAATAGGCTTTGGCAAAAACTCTCGAACATGTTGAAGCCAACATGACTCGCCTGTGTGTTCACGAGGGTGTACAGGAAGAGGGATAGCCCCATGAACATGGACGAGAAAACGAGCGTCCATTTCCGCCCAATCATAGGTGCACGGACCATTAAGACCGATAAGATCACAGCAGCAATGCCAGGAATGGGAATGATGATATAGTCGATGTATGTCTGTTTTAGACTGACGTGGATCGCACTGTTCTTTCGTTGCAGGATCGTGGGCAGGAATGCTCCGGCAACGCCAAAGCCTGTCACACTGTGAGAAATAGAATGGACAGAGACGAACGCGTTACCCCAGTAATCAAATATCCATGCGACCCATACAAGAACTGTGAGTCGTACCATTCTCCGGCTCGCAAACAACAATTTGAGGCGGGAGATCTCGCTGACTAGCCGCTTGGAAAACTCCATTCGCTCGGTAGCCGGCGCCGCATACCGGTCCTCGGATCGCTCGTAAAGTGACTCAACAGTGAGGTCACAGGAGTGCTTGTTGAAGGCAGCGATCTTGTGAACGACCTCGACCGCCGCCCGGTCATCCCCCTTCGACAAGAGAAATCTCGGGGATTCATGAAAGGGGAAAATGAAGAAGCGAACAATGAAGACACAAAGCGTGATCGAAGCGACCGTGAAATATAGATACCGCCATCCCATATTGGCATCCTTGGAACAGCAAGGCTCGACACCTTCCGTCAACCGACAGGATACCAGGTCTGTGGAGCAAGAGTGATTTGGTATGAGTCCAAAAGCAATGATGGCGCCCATGATGACACCCAGCGGTTGGAAGATGGAGAGTGCTGCCAGAAGGTAGAACCGCTCCTAGACAAATGTCAGCTAATGGTGGATTTCATTGTTGAGAGGAATAGTACCGCTGGAAGATGCTCTGCAGTAACTGGACAAAGATAAGTGAGTAATATGAGCAGCTGCACAATCACTCAAATGCCCCACTAGTCGAGTCGATGGGTATATTTCCCCCAATCCCAATGCCAGTAAGTGCCGTCATCACGAGCAGACCGCTGTATGAAGACAAGGCACCAAGGCACATACCAAACACGCCAGCAATCAGGGAGGTGCCAAGGAATGCTACTCGGCGGCCTAGATCGAGCCGGTAAGCGAACCCCGAGTAACACAGGGGCCCGAACTGCTGGCGAACCTATGACGTCCACTAATGTACCCCATACGAATGCTCCTGCGGTCACGCCAGCGGTAAATGCAGAGGCAATGTTGCCATATTCCTTGTTTGAAAATCCGAGTTCATGCTGGATATTGGATGCCGCGAGAGCAAATGCCTGTGCCCACATAACGTCCAAGAAAAAACCGGTGCCGCAGATCGCCCATATCAGCCTTGATGAACGTGAAAATCAGGGAGGACACGGACGACGATGATTGGACGCACCATTGATAACGGCCCATACCATGCTGACTTAACTCTTGATCAATGATTGCCGACTTGGTAGTTGATTGCGAAGGAATCAATCCAGGTTCTCTGGATGTGTCCACGGGGGTTTTCGCGTCGCCAGACGTTGAGGTCATCTGAAGACCGAGATATGGTAGTACAAGAATACACGTGCAGACATCTTCTTATATCCCACGGTATCTGCGAGAAAGCGAGAAACGGGGCACGGATATAGACAGCGTGTGGCGGTAATTCCCATATAGCATGAAATAAGTCTCTCCCGTCATGTCGAGGCGTAAGCATCAGTGTGTAGCACAAAGGTTAAGGCCTCACCTCCGAAGACCCTCGACACACCCAAAGCGTCGGGCAAGAAAACCAGTCAGAACCACATCGTATTACCTTGTACCCTGTGTAAAGCAGCATTCAGCATAAGAAATCAGGAACACCTTGCGAAACACCGGTTCCGGTTATGTGGATGAACGTCAAGGACTCATCGACGTGCCTAAGTGACTTCGGACTGTCAAGTTGAAACCACTCATCCGTGATTCACACGCTCGTCGAACTCAACTACAACGCCACTTTGTTATGTAGACGAATAACTGAGAAATTTCTGTATATACCAGGATATTACAGTCGTCGAGCACACTGATCGTGAACTCTGGTTTTTCAAACAAGATAAGAGTCTTTTGGAAAGAATCACCTCTACCATTGTACCGCCGGCGCGCTCGCGGGCACATGTTTGCAGCCTCGACCTGCTAGTAATAGGGTGACCGTATAGCGTTACTTCGCACCTCCCAGTGGCCATAACGCTATCATACAACATGGTCTACTTGTGATGACGAAAATTCACCGATTGAGCAGTGAGACAATCGTTGGCTGGGCGGCACAGACGCAGGGTAGGAACCAGTCGAACATTCTGCTCACCAGTGGTTCGGGCAGGGTCCAACTGTTCATCTAGACGGGCATATGATTTCGTACCAACCATGGCTGGATACTTTCGTGGTGTTCAACCAGACGGAGCGCTGGACTATAGCCAACGAGGGGGTTGTGATGCCCTTGCGTTCAAAGTTCGTACACAGGCTTCAATTTTCGTAACGCGGGATTGGACGACAACGCATTGTGAGTAAATCAGGTCATCACGGATACGAAAAGGTCTACACACCTCGAAAAGTGTGCCGAAGAGCAGCTTCCATGATGAATGATGGGAGCCGACTCGGAGCTGAAACAAATCGGAGTCACACCTGGCGCCTCATCTCAGGTCGTTGGGTGAACAGGACCGCCGATAGAGTCACCACCCGTGCTATTCGTCCAAGAGAAGGCCGTTGTCGTAAATCGCGTCTTTTCTTTCCTTGGTCTTGTCTTCCGATTATGGGACAATGAATGATGGAAACAATGCAGACAATGCGCATGCGACGAGCTGAGGTTCGAGCGGAGCTTTACGTCGTAACGCCAGTCGCAATTGCGTGCAGTTTATCCTTCTCTACCTGTCGTCATGACATCCAACTGTTATACGAAGCAATCAATGCTTCCTCAGGCCACAAAGTTCCTCACGCTCGATCAATCGACCTCCACGCTAGCATGGCCCATAACAATTATATCATCAGAAACTAGGAGTTGCTATGACGCACAAACAACCGCGTTCCCGATCAGCTGTGTAGTACAACACATCCGAATAAATTCAGCCCGCGGACCTCCTGAACGGACGAACGTTCACGAGGACCTCGATACGGTCACAGCCGTGCACGCCCATCCTTGAGAAGGTGACGAAATCCAAGAGCGACGGTCTCGAGCAGCTTGGCCTTCACTTCTGGCGCCACTCCGATCGAGATGTCGACCGTCGGAGGAAAGCGCCATATCCCATCCGGTCCCTTCACTGGATTCGACTTGTTCACCGATACATAGTTCCTGTGTGGCGAGTCCAGATAATACCGAGTGCCGGTAGGACAGCCAAAGTGTACACTCCACCAGTCGATCCTAACATAAATAAAAGAGGAAAGAAATAAGTTCTCACCCTCTAGAGAAAGAGACGCCGACTTCACGCTGTGAGCGCATTGATGAATAAATCATCATCACCAGAACGGCCGACCACCTTCAGAGCATTAAACGCTTTGGACTTGATGTCGCCAGTGACTGCCAACCAGCGGTATAAGTAGTCCGGATCGCGGGATCGTACACGTGCATTTCGAACAGCAGCAGCGGTCCCAGCAATGTCCGGGAGAACTTTGGCACCAGCCTACAAAAAGGGGGGATGTGGTTCAACAATCTACTTTCAAGGGGCCGGCGATGGTATACACGAACAGTCATCAGCAAATTGCTGGCTGCATTCTCATCGATGAAGGGCGCCTTCAGATGACGGAACTGCAGATGAGTAAGTTGGAAATGTGAAGCGTAAAGTAATCAGAAAATAGAACGCACGCTGCGCACGTTGGCCACACTTTGTACGGGTTTGCTACTGGAATGGTTGACTGTAGCCACAAGATAAGTCGTAATGCAGTCCTGTCTTGAAAGAGATGGTCCGCCCTGTTTCTCGGAAGACAGCGCGGATCGAAACTCGTCGAGGTCCCGATCGTCGATGCGCCACCTCACATGTTCAAAAGGTCGTATTGACTTTGCAAACTCTGCAAGTGAGTAAGTCTCGCGTAAATAGGGAATGTGGGGCCTGATGTCAGCCACGACGGAGTCCGATGGTGGAGGGAGGTGAGGTCTCCTGAAGCTTGGCGCCGCAAATTGCGCTGGCAGGCCCTGATAGAACTGGGAGAGCGTATGAAGGAATCGAAACAACGTGGTGCCATCACCTGGCGCAGAATCAGCAGCATACGAATGGGGCACAAGACAGCAACGAACCGAGCGAATGCTGCCAAGCAACGCACATGCATGTTTCGTTTTTGAAGCATGTCAACTTGATACAAATCAGGGGAGCATTATCGTTGAGGATGTCTGGACCCCTTGGTGGGATGTTCGTTAGTGGGTTAAGGTCATCCTGGATGATCCAATCGCCATTCAAGAGCGAATCGGAGCCCGAGTCGATCTTGTACTCGATGTCCAATGGAACGGGGGTATTCGTAAGTTCGATCTGAGAGTCATCAGACAACAGGACAGTTGCTTCCTCGATGTTTGACGCACAACCCAACGACCGTCAATGTGCCGGAACCTTCCCGCACCGTGCGGGTATATTTGCAGGACTCGCGAGAGAGCGTCTTTGAACTTGGATACGTCCAGCACCATTGGTAAAATATAAAAGATCTTGACCTGAACCTGGTATGAGCAGTGACACAATGATTAGCTGGGCGACATACATAGTTAAACCAAATATCATATCCATGCAACTCGAGATGAGTCTGGCCTGCAAGGACGGTCGGTAAACCTGGTGACACCTCGTAGTGCTGAGTGGAACTTGAAGACATGGCTGAGGACACGGAGAACTTGCCAAACGGCCGTTCTGGGTGGTTCGTGTCGCATCTTCTTTTTATCCCTGCTAGTAGCGGCGACTTTCTTTCGTTTGGTAAGCCTATCAAACACGCCCGAATGCAGCCATGGCGTTACTCTAACTTAGCTAAACGTTACCGTTGTGTCCAATTCAGACTGATGCTTACCTTGAACTGCAGAGCGGCCCTCCGAGCCTTCGAGTTTCATCCGAATCACACAAGGATCGTAATGTCAGTGCACTATAAGGCCAGTCATGCGCAAGAAGCTGACCATCTAAAGTCCTTTACTCTTACCACGTGTATCGCAGCGGCCTCCTGTCTTCCTCGGTACTAGTACACATTTGGGTCTGTGAACCCATGCACCGCATGGGTTCACGGACCAAAAAATTTCAAGGCTTACAGACGCTTACGAACGTGGGACCAAGGTGTCCGATTGGTTGATAGTGTAGATAGTCGACGGGTCTCGGCGACCGGGGTAGGCGAGTTCGAAGGGGACAGCGACAGAGAGCCGCAGTAAAGGGAGTTTAGGTAAGCGACAAGCGGCGAAATGACACGAGCGGACACGAGTCGCTCGTCGTCGATTTCAAGAAGCGGGTTCGAGCGACGTTAGACGAGAGCGGGAGCGAGATTGTTGGAATAAAACGCAGGGATGTGATTCACTTTCTGTACATGGGCGCACCGGGCACCTAAATACTGATGATTGAGCCAGTGACACCGATCATCGTCACGTCGAAAAATATGCATAATCTGTTCTCCAAAGCAAAGCAGCCACTTGTAATGGAACACAATATCCTTCCCAAACATCCTTGGGAGCGGCAGCAATTGCAGTAGCTCCAAGTGCGAAAACCATACTTTGCACTTACAATCGCAGTACTTGTCTGGTAGATTTATGAATAAGTCGCATGATTTGTGATTTAATTATTAGGGTAGTTCAGAGTTGACTTCGGCCGTCGATGATTTGGGGCCGATTTCGTCCCACTGATTGTGGTTTTCGGCCGTGCTCGGCACAGTCCTATCGGAGTTTGGAATATCATGACGAACACCTGCGAGAATACCTGCTATTGCGCGCGCACATCACATCTTCCCTATTGGCGTTGTGTACATATATTTTACAATTAGTATACTATGGAAATACGAGTGTTCACTTCTCCTTGATCCCATCATGATTCAGTTTAGATAGGCTCGACACTGCAGGTTGTCCAGTGGCAATCACGAACCTGTCACTCCATACAGACGACTCGGCGCGAGTCGCGAGCTCATGCTCGTGGATGCGTAATTCCGGACATCAATTGTGATGGGCGACAGGGACTGGAGGGCAAGCGTGGATGGCGAGAGGGGCGGGAGTGAGGACGGGGATGTGTAGACAGGGAGAGGGCGTGGACGTGGGGACATGCCACGGGACGATGGTGAGGACGGGATATGTGGACGTGGACACGGACCAGACCGGATTAGGATGGGACGATAACAACGTGGACGTGGACAGGACCTGGATGGGACGCTGGACAATGACGACGTGAGAGTAGGGTGCGGGCCTGGGACCCGATGAAGGTGGTGCAGTGCGGGCGCTATCTGTGTGCATACAGGCACGGCCTGCTAGCAGACGGTGCGTGTACTGGCAAGCCGTGTTTGCGAGGATGCTAGGTGGTGCCGGTGAGGCCTTGAGGCCTTGAGGGCGGGGTGCGAGGGTGAAGCACGCACGCGTCGTTGTCATCATGTCGTTGATGGCACTAGATGCCGTAGTACCAGGCTGAACGGGTGACCAAGACGTTCCTAGGCGCACGCTCATCGCGGTCGTCGTCAGTTTGCGTCGCCCTCGCAGCACTTCGATGTCGTCCTGGAGATGTGGTAAATTGATAATCAGTCACTCGTGTCCACATCTCTACACATTTAAACTCCGAAGCACCGCCACACAACGGCTGCATGCGGCATCGACCCCAAATCCCATCAATCCCAGGGAGTCCAAGTTGAAAACGGGTTTCGACTTGTTTTCGCTGACGAAGTCGACTTCAAAATTGACCTCGAAATCGGCCCCAAATCGACGGTCGAAATCAACTCTGAACTACCCTAATAATTGGCCCGTCTGTTATCAGACCTGATAATAATCTGCTAGCCTGCCATCGAGTGATCATATATGCATAGATGGCAGTCGGGCGCCCATCTGGTATTCAGGCTTGCCGGCCAGGACTCAGCCTCCTCCCTACTCGCCTTTGCCCCCGTTTGCCACAAGTCTATCTGCTATTGCGCCCCCGCTCGTGCGCGTGGTTTGGCCAGCTCCATCAATAGGGCTCAAGACTGGAGGCTGGTACCTCGAAAGGGCAGCGTTCGGGGGAGCGATAGCCCCCCGAAAGCTTTCGCAGGCTCAAGACCCCACCGTCTCCCGCTCTCTTGCTCCCCTACGTGCACCGTACGTCCTCGTGGTGGTCTGGCTCTGATCCTCGGAGAGGGGTGCGAATGGCATACGTTGAACTCGACGGCCCGAGCGCCTCCTCGCACACCCGACTCCGCGCTGCTGGCAATCATACTGCGAGAACTAGCTCAGATGCCTTGCAGGCCAGCACTGAATCCTTCATTGGGTACAACTCATTCGCGGCTTAAAATTGCACAGCTCACATTACCATGGCGCTGCGTTTTTTTCCCCCGCTATCGTTAGAGACCCGGAGTTATGGCACAACTCACAAATGAGCGTGTATCTGCGCGAGCGTTCTTCTCGACACATGGCTGAACTGCTGCCCCGGTTGGTAGGAGCCTGTGCGTGTGATGCTGGCCCGGTGTTCCTGTACCCGATGTGTTTCAAAATTTCACCCACGGTCCATCGTATCTATGCGCATCCTCGGTATGCTAAAGCTTCGATACTTTTAAAAGGTGCCCTCGATCGCGAGGGCCCGCGCATTCAAATCACCCATCCGGCATTACAAACACACGTACATACCTAGCCAATAAACACCTTTTTGGATTATTGGAAGACCGGCGCACACATCAAGCATGCCTGACGCACGCCCATTTTCCGTCATTATAAGATGCCGTCAGCAAGGTGCTATTCACATATCGGTAGCCATGTTCATCTGAAAGTTATTCACAATGCCAATTGGCTAGGTAATAAATACTGCTGGTACAGGATTGACAGACCGATCCATCAACGTGCTCGTCGCGTGATCCCATTTATCGCGGTGCGACCATGTCCCGTGCCGGGATACATAGCAAGGCAATGGCAGATATAAACGGGCCAGTGCCAGCGAGGTACAAGACGGCATTGCTCCCGGTGCTCCGCGCGAACAGCTGTGCAGCGATCAGCGGCGCTGAAATCGCGAACAGATTGGCAAAGAATGAAGCCAAGCCGGTCGCAGTTCCTCGGACCGCGGAAGGGAACGCCTCGGGGGTCCACCCGAAGAGCTTCGACAGTATTCACATCCCTTTCAGCGATCGAGTGAGGAAAGAGAGAACACGCACCACTGCATTGAACAGGCTCTGGCAAAAGTTCTCGAGGACGTTGAACCCAACATGGCTCGCTTGCGTGTTTGCGAGGCTGTACAGGAAGAGGGACAGGCCCATAAACATAGACGAGGACACGAGAGCCCCTTTCCGTCCAATCGTAGACGCACGGACCATCAAGACCGATATGATAACGGCCGCAATTCCGGGAACGGCGATGATGATGTAGTCGACGTACGTTTGTTCCAGACTGACGTGGATCGCACTGTTCTTTCGCTGCAGAATGGTGGGTAAGAATGACACGGCAATAGAAAAACCTGTCGGGTTCACGGTGAGAGGAAGAAGTGATGAAGACGAATGTCCTACCCCAGTAGTCAAACATCCAGGCAATCCATACAAGTATCGTGAGGCGTATCATCCTCCAGCTCGTAAACAACAGTTTCAATCGAGAAATCTCGTTGACTAGTCGCTTCGAAACACCCGGCATTCGTTCAGCAGCTGGTGCCCCCAGGTCCTTGGATCGTTCGTAAAGCGACTCGACAGTGAGGTCACAGGAGCGCTTGTTGAAGGCAGCAATCTTGCGGATAACATCTACCGCAGCACGGTCATTCCCCTTCGATAGAAGGAACCTTGGCGGTTCATGGAAAGGAAAGATGATAAAACGAATGATGAAGACACAAAGCGTGATCGAAGCAACCGTGAAATATAGATATCGCCATCCCATGTTGATATCCCGAGAACAGCAAGGTTCGACATCTTCTGTCAACCGACACGACATCAAGTTTGTCGGGCAGGAGTAATTTGGAACGAGCCCATAAGCAATGAGAGTGCTCATGAGAACGCCCAGTGGCTGGAAGATAGAGAGTGCTGCCAGAAGGTAGAACCGCTCCTAACCAAAAGTCAGTTGCTGGTTGACGCCATGGTTGGAAGGAATACTACCGCTGGAAGATACTCAGCAGTGACTGAACGGTGTGAGTGAGCAATATGAACAATTAGAACAACGCCACGCAAAATGCCTCACTAGTCGAGTCGATAGGTAGATTTCCCCCAACACCGAAACCAGTAAGTGCTGTAATCACGAGCAAACCATCGTATGAATGCATGGCACCAAGACACATGCCAAACACGCCGGCGACGAGGGAAGTACCATGGAACGCCACCCGGCGACCTGGATCGAAACCATGAGCACGATCAGAGCAACAAGCGAAAGCAAAGGAACCTGGATACTCGACGAACCTGCAACGTCAGCTAGTGCGCCCCATACGAACGCCCCTGCGGTCACGCCAGCAGTGTATGCGGAGGCGACGTTGCCGTATTCCTTGTCTGAAAATCCGAGTTCGTGCTGTATGCTCGGCGATGCGAGCGCGAACGCCTGCGTCCACATGACGTCTAGGAGCAATCCGGTGCCGCAGATCGCCCAGATAAACCTAGTGTATTGAGAATAAATAAATTGGGAATCCAACGATGACGATCGGGCGCACCACTGATAACGACCCATCCCATGTTGATTCAATTCATGGTCGACGATTGTGGACTTGGATGCCTGTTGCGAAGGAATCAACCCAGATTCCTTGGATGCGTCCGCGGGGGATTTCGTGTCGACTAATGTCGAGGACATCTGAGGACTAAAATATCGTTGGACAGAATGCATGGGCGCAGGGAAGTCTTCCTTTATATATCGCGCTATCTCGAGAATCGCATCTGCGAGAAACAAAGTTACAACGCGGATATAGACCGTATTTAGTCATGAAACAGTTCTCGACTTCCAAGGGCGAACACTGGTACGAATGTATCAACTGCCTCGCCTCCCGAGAAGGGTATCAGCATACCGCGTTCGTAGCAATTAGCACAGGTTAACACAGGGACGTCAATTCAAAATCGTCGCGACTTCTAGTCCACAAGGCAAACATTCAACATAGGTAGCATGTGACATTCTGCGGAATAGTCCAGGAGGTACGCACCACTACACACATTCTGTCATGTAAGAATACAGCCTGCCAATTGAATGTAAATTCTGATCAATCAGAGGGAGGCAAAACTTCAAGTTGAATTGCTTGGGTGCCAATCGTGTAGAGACTGGCTGCGTCATGTCGGCTCTTCAAGAAGGCATGGACGGCGCGGACCCAGTCTGGTTGGTGTCATCCTAGAAGCTAACCAGTGAGGCCAGGTACATCTAGGCCCACTGCCCCACCAGCTGAAAAGGAATAACTGAGGCGGCTTGAGCCACTGCTATGTTCTATTTACGCGTCCGGAAGTCCGACATTCAGGCTCTTCTACAAGAATCAGCGCCGTGCCAGTGTACAAGTGGCAGAGGTAAGAGAGCGGTAACAGTTCGACATCTGTGGAGGTTTTCATGAAGACTGACCGCTCTTCGACGGGATGGTCCGAGATTCTTAGCTGAAATATCAGCTGAACGTCTTCAGACCGACTCTGGGCACACAGTGATGTAGTAGCGAGTATAGCGCTATTGTCCGTGGAATTGCGTCCGTAACGCAACGGGGCTAGGCCTGTATAGTACGGCAACCAGTCCGAACGTGGGGGACATCAAAGATGTTCCATTAATCAGTTAGACCGGGAGTATCGAGTACACAGCGTACCCACACGTTCATCAGCGATGCGTATCGCATACACATCAAACCTGACCCACTCCTGGAAAAGTAACATTTAATTTCCAGACAGTTACTAGGGTAGTTCAGAGTTGATTTCGGCCGTCGATTTCGAAGTCGTCAGCGAAAACGAGTCGAAAACCGATTTCAACTTTGACTCATCTGGTTTCGGATGCGATTTGGGGATTTGGGCCGATGCCGCATGCAGCCGTGGTGCGGCAGTGCGTCGGAGTTTTAATTTGTATCGAGCAGGCCGCCTTCCGAACCAAAGCAGTCTGACATGTCGGCGCGAGTGATGACTGAAAATTTTGTCGTCTTGGTCAGTAAGCATAGTGAGAAGCGGAAGCAGAGTGAATTCAATTTGCGAAGGATGTTTGAGGGTTTGGTGCCAGGCTCCTTACCAGGACATACTGCTAGCTTCTTTTGGTTGCTTACATTTAATGTAAGTGGGTGCCAGTATTTTGCCTCATAAATGTATAATACTATTTCTTTTATATTAGTAAAGGAATGGCTGACCACTGGCTGTCTTGAAATGGAAATGATATCATGATACTGTGTTCAAGATGAATAGATAATTTCAGAGTCAAGATGATCAGTATTGTACATAACATTGTATCATATCATATCTATGTATTACTGGGCCCAGCAGCATCCTCTATAGAGTCATACAAGTACCCACTTCCAAAGTATAAATTGGTGCCTGGTCTGGGTGGAATGGTGACAGTTGGTTCCTTCTGCACCAGCTGCAACATACTAGGCCAAGCACCCTCTATAAAGTCATACAAGTACTCATCTCTGAAGGTAAAGAATAAATTAGTTCCTGGTGTGAGTAGGATGGTGATAGCTGGCTCCTTTTGTGCCAACTGTGGCATACTGGGCCCAGCACCCTCTGTATCATATGAGTCTCCATACCCAAAGCATAAATCAGTTGCTGGCACAGGTGGGATGACAACAGCTGACCCCTTTCATGGTGATCAAGGATTTCTGCTCTCAGCATCTAGCATTGCTCTTTATAATATGTCATTAGTGTGTGGTGAAAAGGGGAAAAAAAACTTATATGCATATTCCCTGCTTGTAGAGCCATAACAGTTGCTTGTGCAGAATTACACTATGGCCTGGATCATTGAGAGTGTTGAGGATTTTTTCTTGATACAGTGACTCACAAAATTGTCCCAATGTTTGACATCTTTTGATTGTTTATTGAATACTGCTTGAACATCAACAAATATAAACAACATGTTAGTGCATGAAAGATAGCCATTACTCTTGGCTAGGCACCAGTTCAGGAATTATGTAATTCGGATCAGTAACCATAGAGATATATGTAATTTAAAACTGACACTCATTGGGACAATTATGTATGTGAATGTCTTTTAGATATATAGTATTAGTACTTGGTATGCCCCCCTTTTGCCTTGATCACTGCTTCTATCCTCCTAGGCATACTTTCAATCAACCCCTGACACACTTCTGGCTCTATCTTCTCCCACACTTCTACAA
>JBBPLU010000178.1:0-39214 GCA_038089935.1 Boletellus emodensis | reverse complement strand
AATACATCGTACAGTAGGTCGTTATAAATACCCAGACAGAGTTGTACCCACGGTCTATAAAGAGAATCGTCTAAGTATGGGCAAAGGTACCTTTGCCTAAATCGGGGAGGTGTCTGGTTATGGGTGGTGGGAAAATGTGACCGCAGCGAGAGATGGGTCAAGGGGAGTGTAACGTCCGAGGTGATAGAAAGTGAATCTGAGGCAAGGTGGCGCTTACCCGGCTATGGAGGAATGGAAGACTGGGTAAGGGAGGTTATCGATCCCGTCGAAGGGACGTCCCTCAAGTACATACAATAAGTCGTCAGCATAGACGGAACAAGAAAAGGGAAGATCATAAAGGGACTCGAACCACTGCTGCTCAAGGACCAACGCTTCGTTTGTAACAGTACTGTTACAAACAGGACAACTACCATGAAGCATTATTGGTTCGATATGCTTTCCCATCATTCTTTTACCTATGTCCCCTATACTGATGATTTATTATATATACTTGAGGGATGTCCCTTCAAAGGGATCAATAACCTCCCTTACCCAGTCTTCCATTCCTCCATAACTGGGTAGGCGTAACTTGTTACTTTACCAGTTCCCCATCACCTCGGACACTACACTCTCCTTGACCCATCTCTTACTGCAGTCATATGTTCCCATGACCCATAACCAGATATCTTCCCTTTATAAACAATGGTACCATTGCCCATACTTAGATGACACCCTATTAAGGCATAAGGAGGTACAGCTCTGTCTAAGTATTTATGGCAATCATTTGTACAATGTATTCCCCAGCTAGTTCTATGCAATCTACGAGTAGTTCTAGTCCCTCTATGAGTCTCTCATCGAATAGTGAGATTTCTTTCTTTGACACTTCAACGTTTCCACCTCTGTATACCTAGGACTATGCATTTATGTAATAGATACCCTCAAACAAAGGTTCTCCTCCACCCCTGTCCTTGCTCTCCATGACACCACCCATCCCCTCTCCATCATGACTGACACTTCCCTCCTTGTAACGGATGCTGTCCTTCTCCAGGATGACATTAACAGCAATTCTTATCCTTGCACTTATTTCTCAAAAACCTTCTCCCCGGCCAAGTGCAACTATGACATCTACAACTATGAACTTCTTGTGGTCATCCTTGTCCTTCAGGAGTGGCATCATTATCTCCAGGACACTGCTCACTCTGTCACTGTCCTCACTGACCATAAAAACCTTTCATATCTGAAGGATCCTTAAAAGTTATCCTGCTGTCAGGCGCATTGGTCCCTCTTCCTCTGGGATTTTGATCTCGTTTGGTAGGTCACACCAGGTACTTGCATGGTCCCTGCCAACACCCTCTCATGCAAAGACCATGTTAACACCTCCTCCAATAATGTTGCTGCTGCCATCCTTCCGGAGCTACAAATCATCTCTGCTCTCAACCTTACCCTCACAGCTAACATCTGCTCATCCTCCTCCTGTGATCTCCTGATCCTCCATGCCCTTCAGAGTCTCCAGGACAGTTCACCATTGTTCCCTCATTCCTCTCTCACAGACTAGTCATTTGACGATGGCTACTTGTATTATTGCCATCATCTCTATGTTCCTCCTACCTCTCGCTCCTTCCTCCTTTGTTCCCTCCATGAATCCCCCACTACCAGCCACATGGGTGTCTTTTACACCAAAGCCCTTATTGAATGGGACTTCTGGTAGCTGGGCCTTGGTATTTTCATAAAGAACTTCATTGCTGGCTATGCCCTCTGTCAGCAATCCAAGGTTAACACCCACCCTACCATTTCCCCTCTCACTCCCATTTCCTGCTCTGCATCCTGTCCTTTCCAACAGCTCTCCATGGACCTTATCACAGACCTTCCTTTATCCTCTGGTTTTGATAGCCTGTTGGTCATGGTTGACCATGAGCTTATAAAGAGAGTAATTCTCATTCCTTGTACAAAAACCATTGATGCTGCAGGAGTAGTCCTCCTCTTTTTCAACCATGTATTCAAACAGTTCAGTTTACATGACTTTATCATATCTGATTGTGGTCCACAGTTCACCTCCACTTTCACACAAGAGCTCATTCATCTCCTTCACTACAATGTTCACCTCTCCACACCCTATCACTCCCAGATTGACAGACAAACTGAACGAGTCAACCAGGAGGTTGAACCCTACTTCCACATCTTCTGTACCAATCAACTGTATACATTGTCCTCCTACATCACCTCTGCTGAGTTCTATCACAACTCCCCCCCTCATTCATCCACTAAAACATCTCTCTTCTCTCTGATGTTTGGTTATGAACCCCACACATACCCCCCTCTTAGAAAAACATTCATTCCCACCCTTTCTGACTGCCTCTCTATCCTGGAAAAATCCAGAAAGGAAGCTCTCACTGCCCATGAGTCATCTTGCCACCTCATGTCTTCACACGTCACACAGAGCTTTTCCTCATGGAAACTGAAAGATCAGGTTTGGCTAGAAGCTACTAATCTCCACATTCCTCATCCATCCAGGAAGCTCACTCCGAAATACCTCAGACCATTTGAGATAAGCCAAATACTATCTCCACTTACTTACCATCTCTGACTCCCACCAACATGAAAGATCCATGATGTCTTCTACACCACATTACTTTCATCATTCTGCAGTACTGATGCCCACAGCCCATCATTTCCCACACCACCTCATGACATCATCGCCAATGAAGAAGAATACAAGGTAGACAGCATTCTCTCACACAAAGGCTGCCTGGGTCATTATCAGTACCTAACCATGTGGAAAGGTTACTCAGCCTCAGAAAATATGTGGGAACTGGAGAGTAATCTCTGTCATGCACGTTCCCTCCTCTCTATTTATAAAAAGACTCATTCTCTACGATAATCCCATGCCCTCCACATTTACCACCAAAGTTCTCAAATTCATTAAACAATGATCCCTTCCTCCTTCCCAACATGATTTTCTATTTCGCCATCACCTGTTTTATGACCATACTCTTGAGCATTCTTGTTTTTGTAAACTTTCTTGTTGTCTGTGGCACTATTCCTTTTGACCTGCATTATATTGTCTGTGCACTTTTCCACTTTGTCCTCATCTATTTCTCCTATTACTTTGTCTTCCCCTCTTCACACACATCAAGTTTATCCTTGCTATCTCTCCACCTCCTTGATCAACACCCTCTACACCACCATTCTATCCAACCCCACACTCGTCCATGCTATTGAAATGGACCTGTTGTATGAAGAGGACTTGATCTCACAGCAACTTATACACATTTTTCATGAAGTTTCTCAGATTCAATCATACCACTTTTGTGCCACCCCCTCTGATTTACCTGTCACCTTTGGTCTCCCTCTTCACATACTAATCAATCATGTTCCTAAACACATTGTTTCTGTTCTTCATCTACATAGCTTTTATGCTTTCATTGAATGAATCAAGCCTGTTCTTATCTATCCTGTTTTTTGTCATGTCTATTTTTCTCTATCCCAGGAAGCCTGTGACTGTTACATATCTTCCCTTGAAAACACCCCATTACCTGGTTCTATTACACCTTTTGTTCCATCTTCCCCCAATGTTCCCTCTCCTCCTTCTTCTCTACCCCTTCCTTGCCCCACCTCTACACTCACTGCCCCTCGTCCTGATGACTCCACCTACTCCACAGACGGCTACTGCCTTGACCAAGCAGTCCTCATCCATATCTATGACCACATCTGACTCCACCACCTCACTGACAGACGTACCATCCTATCCTCAAATACCCAGACCGTCAAGTTCCCTTTGGTGTGCCCTCCAGCCACCATACATACTCATTGCTACCAGTGTCATCTTATGGGTCACTACTGAGATCACTGCTCGGAATACCACTGCCCATCCTGTCAGAAGTCCACTCCTGGCCATCCCACTCACCTGTGTTTCTCCACACAGTACTCTACTTGTCAGCACTGGGGATACGGACTTTGCTTTTGTCCCTCCTACATTTGTAGATGCTGCAATCACCTTGGCCATGTTGTCAACAACTGCCCACTTGAGTTTTATATGGTCAACCAAGCCACTTCCATCTTCAGTAGACCTCCTGCAACGCAGGACTGATATCCAGATACTTACACCCAGGACTTGAGTATATGAAGGGGGTATTGTTACGATTTCTTCCCTACTTCCCCATGTGTTCATCTTATTTTTACTTCATCCCTATGGCTCACCTATCTTCGGTTGGTACTTCCATTCACATAACCACTTCTTACTCATCGCAGATAACTCTTAGATCTACATTCATCCCCTTTAGTCTCTTCCATTATTCCTTTCTTGTCCTATAGCAATGCTAGTCATTGTTGCTTACTTACTCATCTGATTTCCATTGGGTTCTATGGTATTCTTCACTTATGCATCCCCTTGGTCCATGCACATTCACCTCCCTATTTAAACTGTAGTACAGCATATGTATTCCCTATTCTCATTCTATACAATACAATGTATTCTTGAGTCCTCTCTAGTCTGATCTTCCTTGATCGAGGTCTTAGTCCATTCCTACTAAAGAACATATAGCTTCCCAAGGGCTGAGTTGTACCTCTTTGTGAGTGTCCTGCCCTTCAGTCAATCCTAGTCACTTGAGGTATACATTCACATAACAACTGTCAAAGTGTCCTTTGAATGCAAGGCTGATGATTTGTCATCTCACCATCTCAACTTTAAAAACAGAGCTGTTATGATGAACTTGCTCCTATGTTTGATTATGTGATAAGATAGCAAGAATACACTATATAGAATGCAGCATTAGTAGTACCCCCAATCATATAGGTTTGATGCTCATGTCTGCCCACCCACACAGCATGCTCAACCTTTGGTTCAGTTAGCAGGATCCAAGAGCCTGAGCAATCACCAGGCCCTTCTCAGCTATCAAGGACATTTATGGATATAATACAATACAATATTGACATACTGATAATTTCAAAGATAGACTCCAAAGGGTGCAGACCAAGAGGCAGCAAAGGGAGTGATAAGCACAAGACTTACTTAAAAAGGGTAGAGTGACTTGCAACCAAATATCCTTCAGTGAAACTAAAGGAGTATGATGATGGTCAAGGGTGAAAGAAGAAAGGTGTCTTCTTGATTGTTATTCTAGAAAAAGAGAGGCCTCAGTTTAAATACATGTCTGGTATAAGGTTCAAGCTGAGACTGAACCTGAAACACATGTGAAACATGTGTGTGAAAGAAGAAAATGTGAAGTGGAAATGAAAAAAAGTGTTTCACCTAATAATAAGTCAATAATGTCATGGTCTAGACTCAAAACAAAGAAATGTCCTAAAAGAATATAGATAAAGGAACATCTAAAAGAAGAAGAGTCTAGACTTTTGATAACATGAGAAGCAGAATATTTGTAAGGGTAATTGTTAGATAATTGCTAAGTAAATAATAAATTCAACAAATGAGTTGAAAGTGTCAGCACACAGATCGACATGTACTCACAGTATCCTCCATGACCACTATGCAACAATCAGAACCAGCAGGTTGGGCATGTTGGTTACAGCCAGCCAGAAATTTCTGGCCACTGACACATGTGTATCAGTCTAACAGTCACATGGAGAATCCAATTATCATTGTAGTCTTCCAAAACTTTGAGGTGGTGTGATGCTTACAATGAAAAAAGCAGGGACATGAAATACAATTGAGGTGTGTATAGTTTAATAGTCTAATCAGCATTGATAAACCAACTATCGAAGCCCCTGCTCCTCCACTCCTCCAACCATGTAAATACCCTATTAGGGTTATCTGTTACAAACGAAACGTTGATCCTTGAGCAGCAGTGGTTCGAGTCCCTTTATGATCATCCCTTTCCTTGTTCCGTCTATGCTGACGACTTATTGTATGTACTTGAGGGACGTCCCTTTGATGGGATCGACAACCTCCCTTACCCGGTCTTCCGTTCCTCCGTAACCGGGTAAGCGTCACCTTGCTTCTGATTCACTTCCTATCACCACGGACGTTACTCTCCCCTTGACCCATCTCTCGCTGTGGTCACGTCTTCCCACCACCTATAACCAGACATCTCCCCGATAAAGGCAAAGGTACCTTTACCCATACTTAGACGAATCCTCTTTTAGCCCGTGGGTACAGCTCTGTCTGGGTATTTATAACGACCTACTGTACAATGTATTCCCCAGCTAGTTCTACGCAATCTACGCGCTAGTTCTGGTCCCTCCGCGAGTCCTCAAGAGGATAGCAAGACTTCCGACTTCGACATCGACGATTACTTCAAAACATACGCTCCGAAACTTCGCGTATACGTAACATTATCCTCAACAGTCTGCTGTTCCTTCCAGCCATTTTAGATACACCAGTCTTCCAAGTTATGGCAGTTTTGGGGTGGACTATGCTGGGTGACAAGATTTCTTCATGACAGTTGCTTGTTACAAACGAGGCGTTCATCCTAGAGTAGCAATGGTTCGACAACCTTTATGATCATCCTTTCACTTGTTCTGTCTATGCTGATGACTTATTATATGTACTTGAGGGACGTCCCTTCAACGGGATTGGTAACCTCCCTTACCCAGTCTTCCATTCCTCCATAACCAGGTAAGTGTCACTTTGCTTTTGATTCACTTCCTATCACACTGGACGTTTCTCTCCCCTTGATCCATCTCTTGCTGTGGTCATATTTTCCCACCAACTATAACCAGATACCTCCCCGTTATAGGCAATGGTACCATTGCCCATATTTAGATGACACCGTACTTAGGCATAGGAGGTACAGCTCTGTCTGGGTATTTATAACAACCTACTGTACGATGTATTCCCCAGCTAGTTCTATGCAATCTATGCATTAGTTCTGGTTCCTCCGCGAGTCCCTCACTGGATAGCGAGATTCTTGACTTCAACATCAACAGTTACTTCAAAGCATACGCTCAGGACTTCGCATATACATAACATTGCTGGTAGACAAGTACTAGGACCTACAGGGTCTGTCATACAAAGGGGAATGATGGTGGGTGGGCAGCAAAGTAGTTGAGAGTGACAAGAAATTCTGTACATATACCTTGGCTAGCATGAGCAACATGTCAAGCTAGCTAAACAACACAAGCAGCTTAGTAGAATTGTGGAAGCCATAATACATTTGAGGAGCAATGAAAGGCCACATTGTTAGATGTGTTGACTGCACCCAAGGCTTGCACCTATTTCCAATGGATTATCCTATTTAGTCCTTCAGCCACCTAGTGGCATTTCACTCATGATTGTCTCATTGGCTTGTGACTACTTGTTTATCATGTGATTGTTTTGCTCCTACCATAAGTGTCAGAGTCCACTCATCTCCCTTTCTTCAGTTTCTGACAATGAACTCCAGCTGTGTGATTCCAGCTGTTCCAACAGGTTATAAACCCTACACTCTAGTCACTTATCATCCCCTATCATCATTGACTCCTAAACAAAAACTATGTCATCAGAGCAGCCACATCAATTGCATTACATCCAGCCTTTTAATAGCTCCAACTACATCACATGGAGCCAGAAGATGAAGGTCCTATTCCAATCCAAGGGGCTTTTGCAACTTGTCGATGGAAAGGACATCTGCCCATCCACTGCAGGCACAGAACAGACAGCTTGGGATATCAAGCAAGACAAAGCAGCTGGTGAACTTATGCTCAACATGTTGGCCAATCAGCAAGTCCACATTTTGGCCAACCAGGACAACCCCACTAAAGCCTGGGCGACATTGAAGGATGCATTTGTGCAACAGAAAGCCAGTGCAATTCCAGCTATTCTAACACACATCCTCATTCTCAAGCTCATCATGGACAGAGAAGCCTCTAAAATATTCAATTATCAACTTCATAGTCTTTGCCCACTCAAACTCAAGATAACTTATCTTAGTGGATATATAGATTAAATGGAATGGAAAAATGAGTACTCTCTTCACTTGGCACCATGGGTGATTGATGAGCCAGTAATTGGCTGATAATGTAAGCTACCTTTATCAGACACTACTTAGTTCCTAGACCAGGTGTATGTATATTTTACATGAGTCCAAAGCACCAGTGAAGATACAACGATTCTCACCATGCAAAAGTACCTGTAAGTATGTAAATGTTCCACATTCATCGCAGCTTGCGAGGTGGAAATTCCAAGGCTCTGGGCAATAGATGTAAGACTACTGGGATTGTAGACTACAGGCCTGTCAGTAATGAGAGTAGGAGGTAATGGGTATGTGGTTATAGCACCACAGTCCACTTCTCACTTGGAACACAGCAATAAAGGGATGGTGTATAGTATGAGACTCACTGTAATAGCAGAGTTTTGACTTGGTAGAGTATCAGTACCTTGTTAAAGTACTGTGGTTGTGATAAGATAAGGTTTCATATGGGGTGGTGACCTCAGTGAGGTCAGGAAGGAAATGAAACTGGGAATTAATTTCATTACCACATTAGGTACATTACATACTATTTATATACTATAGATAAAGTGGAGATAGAACTCTAAACATGAGTCTGGTTGACTCATATCAACTCATGATGACTTGTATCCAGCCATGTGATCAGGCTCAGAGTCACTCTGACTCAGTATGACTCAGTTCTAAGTCAGTGTGAGTCAGCAGGAGTCATTGTTGGAGAATGCTTCATATGTCATCATGCACTGCCTCATGACTCATGCTGAGTCATGGTGAGTCATAGTGACTCAGTCCCTGACAACCAGTAAAACCTTTTTCCCAGTTTCTGGGAACTTAGTGTAATTCCTAATGATTAGTGTGCTTCATTAGTACAATTAGCCCCTGAAGCGATGTTTTCCAATCCTTCTGAGTGTTCCAAGCTTCCCAAGTTTCCAGTTCCAAGTTCTGAGCTTCTCAACCACTTCCAATCACTTCTGAGTGACTTTTTACTCAGTAACATCAGAACTTCAGGAACTCATTTTGGAACCACAGGAATGTGTCCAGAACCTCTGGAACCCATTGGAACTTATGTTATCAATCCTTATGTAGGATTTCAACAGTCAGATACTATGATAATAAGACGAATGGTCCATGAAAACACATATGCACACACTGGCTCTAAAACATATAAGTTGGCAAGTCCAGCCAACAATTCGTGATCACTGTGGCATACAATGATCTCACCTGTTAATGCGTTGCAGCCATCTTCACTAGGGGCGAAAATCAACGAGTAACCCAGGACGCGGACAGCAACATTCGGTGTCATGTCTGTCATGATGGGTTTGGGGGCGTCTGTCTGAAGACTGGAACGAGTTCAACGTCGCTCCAAAGCGAGGCACCGGTTGTATGCGCCTCGAACGTCCGTGGCATACGGGAAACTGTTTTTAGGTAGACACCGAGGATCAAATTCCTTTGGTGGCGGTATGGTGGTGGGAGACGGGAACGAGGTATGTGCTTCCTACCCTCCGTGAGGGACTAGCAAAATCTCCAAGTCGGAGTCGGCGTCACGGCTGAGCGAACTTACGCGGCGTCGAGTGACAGGGCTAATGCTAGCTGGGGTACCCAGCCTATCATGACACACCTGCAAGCTTGCGACGTAACATAGCAACACTCTCGGGCCCGGGGACGGCAGCGACGCCAGCAGTACCCAACACACGGCCTCATTGTCGCCTGCGCCCTGTGTTATGAGTCATGTAACCGCCCTCTCCCCAGTCCTTCACCGCCACGCCGCCTGCCTCCGAAGGCTGCCGCGTGGTAACAAAGACTGAGGGTTTCCATACTGCCCTCAGCTGAGTCGGTAGAACCAATGCTTGGTGGAAAACATTGTCCAGACGTTGGAGAGCGCTCGCGTGAAC
Source organism: Boletellus emodensis (assembly GCA_038089935.1). Classification (NCBI taxonomy): domain Eukaryota; kingdom Fungi; phylum Basidiomycota; class Agaricomycetes; order Boletales; family Boletaceae; genus Boletellus; species Boletellus emodensis. The sequence continues at coordinate 29,466 of JBBPLU010000178.1, read as the reverse complement.
GGTACCGGGCGCAGAGGTTGCCTAGGTGTGCATGGGCTCGTAGATGGCAGCAAGAAGGAAAGGTATATCGGCTGACTCCACCTTCTCCCTTCCTAGCCTCTCCGCCCCACATCTCGCCACCTTTGCACTTCGAAAGCGAGGCTGTTGGACCGGGCAAAACATGAGAGTGAGGCATCTTATGTAACAGGACACCTGAATTTCCGGTGTCGAGAAAGAGGGTTTAATGTCGACCAGCTTCCTAGAAGTCGGCAACATTGACATCGAGAACAGCTGCATCCGGTCGACAGCCTCGATCGTCTTCGAATTCCGAATCCAGCCAGGCACTCGCAAACTATTGATGTATCAATGAAATGCAGACAGTGAACTGTAAGTGCAATTAAGGTGAATCGCGAAGAATATGCTGCGTTGGCATCAGTGCAGCTCTTAGCGCATGCCCCATGCTCTGGCAGCATTAGAATAGGGTCCATTTTTAGAGCTTGGGGGCCCTATTAAGCATTTGCGGGCGTTTTTCAAAGCGCTGAGCACTGGTCAAGAGCCGATCGGATGAAGGGGGCCTTGGCGACTGGTGCAGGCAACAGCGGATGGGTACCGAATGGAGTCTTGAGTTGATGACTGACAAAGTGGAGGGGATGTGGACGTTAGACCAGGTGGTCGTACCCATGGCGACCATCAGACTACTTTGCGGACCTCAACACCGGGCTCGCGGAAAGTCACACGCCGACGAGCAACGGCTGGTCGAGATTAAATAACCACATGAAACAATGGGCATCAAGTGGCATGTCCGTAGATCTCACCGGAGGCGCGTATATGCGGTATCGTGAACTTGCTGCTTCAAGGTATTTTATGAACCCCAAGTAAGACTTACCTCGGACCGCTTGAATTTGTAGACACGAAACCTGTTACTGTAATAATATACCTCGCACGAACGGATTGCATTCGACGCCAAGTCGAGCTGGTTCCCGGCAATGGAGTCAGGACGCCTGGCGAGGCACAGGATGAGTTGCAAAGTCCTGACGGAGCGTAAGTACAGCCCCCGCTGATGGGCCAACACTGCCAAGCAAAGTGCCTGGGAATGCAGCACAAGGACGAGCAAACAACACTAATCCGGAGTCGTTGCACATATGGTACTCCATACGTAACGACGCCAAATGAATTTTAAACTCGCATAAGCCACATGCAGCTCCAGTCAAAGCGAATGCTAAGAGGGCTCGTCCCTCCGTCTTTGATCCCGCCTAGCACCTAAGGCTCGCCCTAGCGACGACCGCAGGTAACACCTCCTGTGTCTCTTTCCCCTTGTCACACCGTTACGTCCCAGTGTAAGTGGCCGACGACGTTCGCGACCGGGGAAGGCGAGTTCGAAGGGATGGGTGACTAGATGAGATGAGCGATAAGCGCGGGAAAACGTTGACACGAGCAAGGGGGAACGAGTGGACAAGTACAAACCGTCTATAGTAACAAAAGGATGAAACGACTAGTACATGAAAGGCAAGAGAAAGAGAAAAGGAGAGGAGAGGAACTGTCGTGGGTAGATGGACTTTGACGCGCTTCAGTGTTGCGGCTGTGCGCGAACGGCGTGCGTTCCTTACACCAGCATGCACAGACGGAGTCTATCTCCGTATTGCTGCTCAACATGCTCAGTGGGTAACCATATTTGTGCTGTGTCGTGCAAGTTATAAAAGTCATGCGAAACAGGCTATGAGATCAAGAAGCGCTCAAACCTTTCCCGATGCACTTTCAATCCCTCCATCCTGTGGGCGTCTCTGGTTATACTGCCGTAGCCCTTGCTGTTGCCCTTGTCGTCATCGTAAAGTCGTCCAAGCCCTCAAAGGTGAGTACACCAGTGGAAAATCTAAATTCCCGCCGCTCGACGCTGACATATTTCCCAAGCTTGATGCTATACCCACAGTCGGATCGACCACCTGGCTCGGCTCGTGGTGGGCCGGCCTCAAGTATATTACCAATGCCCTCGACTTTATTCAAGAAGGGTATGAGAAGGCAAGTTGCACACTCCGCACATATGGTCTGTTCTCACTCAGTTTCAGCACCAAAGAGCGCCGTTCAAGATTGCGGCATTCCATCGTTGGATGGTCATTTTTAGCAGCCGCGAGCACCTAGAGGAGTTGTGCCGAGCTCCCGATGATACGCTTTCGTTGCTGGAGGCCATAAACGACGCAAGTGACAATTCTTCTGATACAATCAAGTCGCGTTGAATTTCACATCAGGACGTCCAGATCGAGTACACAATGGGCCATGAAATTCATCATAATCCCTATCACATTCCGGTTTTGCGTTCGCACTTGACCCGAAATATTGGAACATCGTACCCCGGAATGAGGGACGAGATTATCACCGCCCTTGATGACATTCTCGATCTCAAAGGCAACGGTCAGCACCATGCTCCCATTGCGATCGATGTCCGTAAACACCTTAACATCCAGAATGGAAGGGTGTCCCACCGTTTAGTAGCGTGCAGAGGGTGATCTGCAGATCAAGCAACAGACTATTTGTCGGACTTCCATTGTGTAGGCCTACTCGTTACCCGTCTTGTCCGCTCTCAACTTCAATCCTTGCAGGTCGTGACCCCGGTTGGATAGATCTGAACCTCAAGTTCACCCAATACGTCTTCAACGGATCAGTAATTGTAAAGCTATTCCCTACCTTTCTTAAACCGTATGTCATCTCGTATCTTGCATGCGCCTGCAGGACACTGACGTCTGACATGGTCAAAGTTTGGCCGTTCGGTTGTTTACGAAGGTTACCCAAAGTAATGAACGTGCAAGGAAGTTTCTTGAACCAATAATTGAAGAACGACGAAGGTGCCTGAACGAGCACGGCAATCAATGGGCAGACAAACCCGTTGGTCCATCTCGTTCTGAGACAACACTCATATTCACCTTTGTTTATACACAGAACGATCTTGTCTCGTGGCTGATGGAAGAAGCAGAAGGACCAGAATTGACGGTGGAGGCATTGGCGGCTCGTGTGTTAGCATGCAATTTTGCAGCGATCCACGTGGGTGTAGATACCACGTCCTCTTTTCAACGCTGACACTCTGCCCATGTTGCTCGCACCAGACGACGTCCACTGTATGCACTTAGGCTTGACTCCATCAGCCCTAACCCTCTTGGCTAACAACACAGCAGAGCTTCACTAATGCACTCCTGTACCTCGCAGCAAATCCTCAATATATCCAACCGCTTCGGTCAGAAGTTGAAGCTGTCGTGGCGAAGGAGGGATGGACAAGAGCCGCGCTGGGCAAAATGCGATGGGTAGACAGCTTTATGCGAGAGTCTGAGCGTATGGATGGCCCTAATGGTGGTATGTGTCTTCGAATTCATGCGATCCGTGATCTACTTGACGACCGAGTATATCAGTGACTCTGCTACGCAAAGCGCTGAAAGATTTCACTCTCTCGGACGGTACATTCATACCAATGGGCACAATGATTGCCGCAGCCTCCCGATCCATACATCACGATGAAGCGTTCCACTCGAACGCACACGCATTCAACCCATTCAACGAATCTGCTAATCTGCACGAAGAGGGCGGAAAAGGTGTAAAGCAGTCGTATGTGTCGACGACGTCCGAGTACTTGGCATTTGGCCATGGTAAACACGCGTGGTACAGTCGCTCCTTACTGTCGTGAGATCACGAGAAATAACTGACGATGTGCTAGTCCCGGACGATTTTATTCTGCCAGCATGCTAAAGTCCATATTGGCTCACATCGTGGTGACGTATGACGTCAAGTTGGAGGACAACGCGAAGGGGTCGCAGAGGCAGCATCTCGCGACGGCGCTGATGTTCAATTCAAACGCCAAGGTTATGTTTAGAAGGAGGGTTAACTAGATGGTGCACGTCAACCTATGGTGAGTTCACCTCATAGTGTATGCAGAGGTGCTCGGGGGCGATTGTCGCCTTGCATTTCCCAAGTTCACTGACCTTAGACTTATCCCTCAATTATCTACTTATGTATTTTGGCTTGACATTGATTCATGTCTCGTCAAGTTTGCGTGTGGACCACAATTGCATTTGAGTCAGTCGAAGTCCAAGCTAGACAGTGCCTAAACAACCAACTATCTCGGGCCGGCAGGTACATTCTGATATAACCCATACCCAATATAGCCCATACACCTGTAACCCATGCATCCTTGGACGCCCCGAGTGCTCGGCTACCACTGTATGGCCTCCCTAACAACCCACACACCCCATCCATCACCCATGCTCCAAGGTTGGTCCCGGGGGGCATGGGTCATGACTAAAGTCAACTGTACCTGGACTGATAAGTTGCGAACACCGCGGTGTGATTGTTAATGATTGTGTGCCCATGTTTGTGCCAGGCCCGGAACCTGCTTGGCAGGTGCCGCCCCTTGAATTACGTCTCGTCGGGCACTTTCCACCCAGCTCTTCTCAAATGGGTCGGCCAGTTGTTCACGACTGCCCATTCATCCGCCCAGTTATGCATGAATAGGCGCGTCGACAGATTCAATCTATCTTTTAAGTGTCCCTAAAGTGTTGCCTTGTGGTGAGTTTCGCTTGAGAGTCATACGATACTTCCAGTAGGCTCACGATGCTGCGTGTATGCGCATGTGAGACATCGCCTTGAATTTTCACAGCGGAACTTGTCCCGCCGATTGTTTCTCTTGTCTGAGGCCAGACCAGACAAGGTTTCTGTCGCACCCAAAATCGTGGGAAGGTGCATCCCCTGACTCACCAGGAGTAGGTATTGCCCAGCGCGTGGCCTCCCTCAGTTGCCCCCTACGTCAGTCCTCGCCATCGCTTTCAGTCATGTCGCGCCGCCCTCACGCCATTTCTTGCCCGCTGCATTGCCCCCCTGCCCTCTGCACCCCATCTCACTCTCGCGCCGTCCTGCCCAGCGCGTTCGTGCCCACACGTCCTCACCCAGCGTGCTCACGAACCCGGCCACCAGCAGGCACTGTCCGGTAAGGGGTCATGCATTTACCCTTGTATCGCCGTCGCCGTCGTTGGTGCCATAACCCGCGACGGGTACCTGTGTCCCTTAAATCGTCACACCTCTCACGTCATCCACCAAGCATTCAAAACGTTTTAAAGGCACATCAATCGGGGGAGATGAGGTCACAACCTACGAAAGTCGGTCGGTTCGAGGGAAACTCACTGAGTCCCGCAGGAAGCCGATCCCGGTGGGATAAACAGTAACAGGTAAGTACGAGGCAACTGTGCAGACTCAGCGGGACTCCCGCTGTCTAGCGTATTAGCTTATTAGTCCCCAGCGCTCAGCGCAGGGGATGCTGGTACATACTGTGCACCTCATGAAGGCATCTGACCACATGGAGAAGACCTCAAAATATATTACACAAGCACCTACAAGCCTACGACCCGTACTAGCCGAGGAGACCCCATCGCACATGTAGGTTTAGTCTAGCTGCAGTCAAGCCCCATGGAACGCAACAAGCAATCGTGCACGGGTACCGGGTACAGGTTGGAGTTCGCGTACCCGAGGCGTACCTGCGAGAATATCCCCCCTGGATCTCGCCCTTGGTTTCCTCATCTCCATTCCTACTAACCCTTGGCTGGGCCGTCTCATCCCATCCCCTCTTGCTGTCCCCTTGCCTTGCTCTCGCACTCATTTGCTATCTGTTTCGCCCACCCCAACACACTCACTCTACATCCAACGCACTCGCTCCCTGTCCGTTCGTGCGCCTACTCAGTGAGCGCTGAGGCCGAAACGACCAGGTCAAAGTTCCCAATAGAGTCGCCAGAGGTAGCGGATGCTACGGATACCGACGGCGACGCAGTCCGTTGACCCGACAAGTCAGCAGATCAGCCCCATGTACCAGAAAGTACACTCAACGTTGCAGCAGTCGAGAGTGGACACTCGACAGAGGATGGCGCGCAGGTCGAGGTCAATAAAACATGCCAGACCCACCACCACAACTCACCAGTCCACCTGAACCGCCAGATGGAGCTGCTAAACGACAAAAGGAACCCCCGACATGTCCAATACGTTGGCTCCCCACACGTTAGTGCGCCCCACCCGTGTCCACTCGTTTGCTCTCCCCAATTCCCCCACCATTTGTGCGCTCCAGACGCTCGCTCCCCACCCCGCATTTGTTTACTACCCGCGCGGCCAATACGTTCGCTCCCCACCCGTCCGTGCGTCCCATCCGTTCTCACCCGTTTGAGGCTGACCCAACTGACACCACTGTGCGTCCCACCCGTTCGCCGCTATTTCGTGCGCCCAATGCGCTCACTCCCCACCATTCACCCCATGTAATTGACCCCGCTGTGTGCTCCACTCGGTTGCCGACCATTCAGCACCCTCAATGTGTTCACTCACGTAATGTGCTCGCTCCCTACGTTTGGTGCGCCTCACTTTCTTCCACCCATTTCCTGATCCAACTGACCCCACCGTGCACCCCACTCATTCGCCACCCGTTCTGCCCGTTCATGTGCACGAAACGCAAGGAAAAGCCCATGAGACCCTGTTGGCTTTGCCAGAGTGGCAATTATGCAGCGGGCGGTGCTACCCAACACGAGCGACCGGGCAAACGAAAACGTAATTTTCAATGTGTGGTTGAGGCGTATCACACGGCTCTCTGGTTGGACTCCCTCTGTGCGGTTGTGGAAGACGTGTTGGGGACACTGAGTGCATGCTGTAAGCGCCTGCCCCTCAGAGCAAGAAGGCACAGTAGTGGTCTACGATTATATTATACATTCTGAACATCGCTACAGGCTGTAGCATACTCTCATGCTCTATAATACAGTATGGCCTGTGCCCGTTGCCGAGTCTGTGCGCGTTGCTGAGTGCTGTGTTCCGGCCGTGCGGTAACTGTACAAAGGGGGACCTGTAAGTGGCTATACAGCACCGTATAGCTGTTTTGGATTTTGTTGATTTGAAGAAAAAAAGACCGGTCGTGGTCCAGATGACACCCCAGAATGGGCGGAAAATCGGACCGTAACAGACTTCAAAATCAGCCTCAGTACAAAATTAGTGTGGATTTAGCTTAATTTGGTGCTGCCTGATGGCCACGCACGTGAGGATCGTGGGGACGCGGGCGACTGTGTAAGCAGTCTGCGGGTCGAGTACATCCTGTAGATAGTGCTCTTGTCCACTACATGGACCCGCTAGTACTGTCTTGTTATCACTAGATCGACGATCGCTATCGGTTTCAAGCGGGCCGACTTGGCATTTTTAACCGACATGCGAACACGTCGAGGGATGTCAGCAGTTTTGGGTCAGCCGGAACAACTTTCGAAACACGACTCCGCCTGGTGTCAACCTCATTCTTCGCTTAGTTACCCAAGGTGCGCCCTCGCCTTGATCTCGCTTCAGCTTGAGTTCACCTCGCGGCAGCATTACCTTAAGGTGAAGCAGAAATTATTATACATCCCCATCGCTAAGGCCTTGGGCCATTTATAGTGACTACCGAATGGTGTTGCAATCGCTCCTACGAGCGCTTATCTTGTTCGTGGGCATTTACCGCTATCCTTCAATGATATGCCAACCGTTTATCTGGAAAGTGACACTCGTTTCCAAATGATAGTCAGTGCCAGTGCCACAGTGAAACTCATACCTTGTAGCAAGTTTCGATTGATAAGCAGCTGTCTGCGCAGGACGGATGAAACCCGTACTCGACGGAAGAGGACGGTCATGGCGGCTATCTCTCAAAGATTTCATCTGCATTTGTTCCACTGGTCAATTATAACCGTGCTGAATGGTGTCTATATTTTCTGTGCATGTTGAACCCGCTTCGCCATAATCTCTCTGCAACCATCCAGAAAGGGAATCCTAGTACTATCTCTCAACATATTTTCTGGAAATAGAGGTGTAGGCACCACGGGGATATTATACAATCTGAATTGGACTCCGTGGACTATAAGATCATGGAATGGCCGTGGGGTCAAGAGCCGCTAAACTCTTTCTCAATGCACTCTCCATTACCGAACCTTGAAGGCATCCTTGACTATACTGGTATGGTGTTTGTGGCGATCCTTCTCGTGCTCGTAAAGTGGTCCTACCCCTCCAAGGTAAGCAATTTAATGGAAAGTCTAGATTGTTTATGCTTCGATTACAACTTGCTTCCTAAGCTTGATGCGATACCAATAGTAGGATCGAGCACCTGGCTCGGCTCTTGGTTAGCGGGCGTCCAATATCTCATCAAAGGGCTCGATGTCATTCAAGAAGGATACGAGAAGGCAGGTCTGCTATTCCCTACATTTACCCCTTGTTCACTCCGTATTTCAGCTCAACAGAGCACCCTTCAAGATTGCGGCATTCCATCGCTGGATGGTCGTTCTTTGCAGTCGTGAGCATGTGCAAGAGTTGCACAGAGCTCCGGATAATGCGCTGTCCATCTTGGATGGCCTGAATGATGTGTGTTATCGTTATCTTCTTCAAGTACGATTACCCTGTGCTGAACTCCGTCAACAGACATTTCAAGTCGAGTACACAATGGGCCATGGGATTCACCATAATCCCTATCATACGTCAGTTGTGCGCTCCAAGCTGGCTCAAAACGCTGGGGTGTTGTATCCCGAAATATGGAATGAGATCGTCACCGCCTTTGACGACATTCTTGAGCTCGAGGATAACGGTGAGCATGCTGGTGCTCTTACTCGTGAGCAACATTCAGGAATACTGGAGCATGTAGGGTGGAAGAGTGTCCCTGCATTTGACATCGTACAAAAGGTGGTATGCAGAACGACCAATAGACTGTTCGTTGGGCCTGTATTGTGTAAGAATCTTGTTTATTGCTTCCTCCCTCCTTCAAGTTCGGTTGTTTTAGGCCGAGATCCCGCCTGGGTAGATCTCAACCTTAAATCCATGGAATATGTCGTCAAAGGAGCTGTGGTTATAAAGTTTTTCCCTGCCTTCCTGAAACCGTACGTCCCAGTCGTTTGTATGCTCCTGTCACGACGCTAATATCTAACATGGTCATAGTCTAGCCGCTTGGTTGTTTAGGAAGCTTACTCAAAGTAACGAGCGCGGAAGCAGACTCCTTGGACCAATGATTGAGGAACGACAGATATTCCTCAACGAATATGGGAATGAATGGGCCGACAAACCTGTTTGTGAGCTCCTTCTTGAGACAGTACCTGTGTTTATCATCGTTTACTCGTAGAACGACCTTTTGTCATGGCTGATGGAAAAGGCTGGCGGAACAGAGCTAACAGTAGAGGCGTTGACAGCTCGCGTGCTAGCTCTCAACTTTGTTGCAGTTCAGGTGGGGGTCTACGTCGTCTCCTCGCATTCATAGCTGAATCTGCTGGCGTTGCGGGTGCTAGGCGACTTCTATGGTATGTAGTGCATTTTATTGGCCCCAGCTTACTCGACTCATGATGCACCTCAGGCTTTCACGAATGCACTTTTCCATCTGGCAGAAAGCCCTGAACACATCCTACCACTCCGAGAAGAGGTCGAAGCGATCATCGAGACGGAGGGATGGTCAAAGGCTTCCCTGAGCAAGATGCGAAAAGTGGACAGCTTTTTGAAGGAGTCAGAACGCATGGAAGGGTTCAACGGAGGCATGTCTATCCACATTCAGCTGATGCGTCAACCGATTGATTATTCGGCACGCCAGTGAATCTGGTACGGAAGGCGGTAAAAGACTATACGTTCTCTGGGGGTACGTTTGTGCCACAGGGTACGATCATTGTAGTAGCGTCGACAAGCATACACTATGACGAAATGCTGTATCCGGACGCCCATACATTCAAGCCATTCCGATTCGCGGAGCTGCATGACGAATCTGAGGAGGGAGAGGGTGCAAAACACCAATTTGTGTCGACGGGGCTGGACTATCTGGCATTTGGACATGGTCGACATGCTTGGTACCGTCTTTTCTCTTATTTCTGTCGACAATAATACGACATTGCTGATGATGTGCTAGTCCGGGACGCATCTTCGCCGCAGACGAACTGAAGTCGATGTTGGCCCACGTCGTCATGACGTATGACGTTAGGTTCGAAGACGCGAAGGGGCGGCCCCGGGCGCTGCGTATTGGAACGTCGGTGATTCCCGATTCGCGTGCGAGAGTCATGTTTAGAAAGAGGTCTGTGTAGAGTCTAGACACCTTTTTCGTACATATCCTCATTAGTCAATTCACATATGTATTATTAGAACCTTGTTCATTGTTTTCCCAATTCCTTATCAGTGGATTTACCAGCGGCCTTCGTGCTCACGTGATGACACCAGCTTCCCTTCCGTGCCCATTCGAGGTACGGCTTCGTCAGTTTTCTTTTTGTTCGCTCTGTTCAACATAGCCTCTCCGTTCCGCAGCGAGCTACGCGTGAGTGCCCATGTCAGTGGACAAAATTATCCGTTCTCAGATGCGCCCGCGAGCCAATCGTACAACCAACATTTACCAACTGTGAGGACAGTCTCTCGCACAACAGACTTCGTGCACTTTTTTCTGGAGAAGTCATGCTTGTTGCTAAGGTAACCAGACGAAACCCGGCGCGCGTACTCAATGGCTATGATGTCCGTTCAATCGGGTCCGCATGAACCTGTGACAGCCGTGCCCCATGGAATAAAGGTGCACTTCTCGGAAATGAGCCTTCGATTTCATTGGTGGTTTATTGTTACCACCTGTGTCACTTTGCCGCTGGGTGTTTCCCGGCCATCAGAGGTAAGTCTCGGATACGACAAAACCGGAACGTTTGCGGAATAGGTGACAGCATAACACTGACAAAGGGAAAAGGCGGGTGTCCGATTGTGATCGGAGTCTGCGGGTTATAAAGGACAGGAAAACAGGGACGAGATCGAGAATCACTTCCAGGAGTTCCTTTCAATGCACTCTCAATTACTCGACCTTTCTGGTGTTTCCGGCTATAGTATTGCAGCGTTCGCCGCTGCTCTTGTCGCTGTCGTGAAATTGTCCCAGTCTTCAAAGGTGTGCACGATCACGTGAAATCTGACTCGCATCCTCTGAGTCTGAGGCTGTTTCAAGTTTAATGCGATTCCCACGGCTGGGTCGAGCAGCTGGCTTGGCTCATGGTGGGCTGGGTTCAAGTATTTGACCAATGCCGTCGACGTTATTCAAGAAGGGTACGAGAAGGCAGGTCTGTGGCTCTCTGCATTTCATACTTGCTCACTTGGCACCCAGTACAAGAGGGCGCCCTTCAAGGTTGCGGTACTCCATCGCTGGATGGTCGTTGTTAGCAGCCACGAGCACGTGGAAGAGTTGCGCAGAGCTTCTGATGACAAAATATCTTTCTTGGACGCCGTAAATGACGTGAGTTGTTCCCTTTCCAAGTGGAATGGGCTTGTATTGAATTTCACTTACAGAAACTTCAAGTCGAGTACACTCTGGGTCCTGGATTTCATCATAATCCTTATCACATCCCGATTATACGCTTACAACTGACTCGAAATCTCGGAGTACTATATCCGGAAATGAAGAACGAAATTATGACTGCCTTTGACGACATTCTTGATCTCCAGGGTAGTGGTGAGCATTGTGTTCTCGTTCGCGATTGATGGCCATGAATATTGGAGCGACCAGAATGGAAGAGCGTCCTAGCGTTCCGCGCCGTGCAAGAAGTGGTCTGCAGGACAACCAACAGATTGTTCATTGGACTTCCGCTGTGTGAGCCCGCATATTGTCTGCCCTTCTATTCGCTTTTAAACCCTGTTCTTTTAGGCCGTGACCCTGATTGGATAGATCTCAGCCTGAAGCTCGCCAGACATATCGTTAAAGGGGCGGTGATTATAAAGATGTTCCCCACCTTCCTGAAACCGTAGGCTGCATATGTTTGCCTTTACAATCGCAGGCCTCTAATACGCTCGTAGTGCTGCCGCCCGGTTGTTTACGAATTCTGTTCAAAGCAGCGAGCGCGGAAAGAAGCTTCTTGGACCAATAATTGCAGAACGGACAAGGTGCCTGAAGGAGTATGGCGATCAGTGGGCCGACAAGCCGGTTAGTCTGCCTCGTTCAGAAACGATAGTCTTGTGCTCATTTATCATCTACTCGCAGAACGACCTTCTTGCGTGGTTCATGGACGAGGCAAGCGAATCGGAGCTAACAATAGAGGCGTTGACAAACCGTGTGTTGGCTTCCAACTTTGTGGCGATCCACGTACGTGCACATGTCGCCTGTATCACGTTCAGGGCTGAAGTCTGTCGGTGCTTTGGTCACTAGACAACTTCCACGGTATGCACTGAATCTCGTCAGCCTGGCCTGCTTGACCGGCGTCATACAGGCGTTCACGAATGCACTCTTCTACCTTGCAGCATATCCTCAATATGCCCAGCCACTTCGGGAGGAGGTTCAAGCGATCGTTGACAAGGATGGTTGGTCAAAGGTCGCACTGGGCAAGATGCGTAAGATAGACAGTTTCTTAAGGGAGTCCGAACGCATGCAGGGTTTCAGCGGGGGTGTGTCTCTGCACGTCATCTGATGCGTCGGCCACTCGATTGATCAAGTTTATCAGTGAGCCTGCTACGTATGACGCTGAAAGACTTTACATTCTCGGACGGTACGGTGGTACCAAAGGGGACGATGATCGCCGCGGCCTCCCGTGCAGTGCACTACGACGAAGCGCACTACACGAACGCTCATGAGTTCGAGCCGTTCAGGTTTGCGGACCACCGTGAAGGGGATGGGGAGGGCGCCAGGCACCAGCTTGTTTCGACAGCGGCAGAGTATTTGGCGTTCGGACATGGTCGGCACGCGTGGTACGGGTTCCTTCGGTTCTGAAACTCAAGGGAAAATGGCTGACGACCCACTAAGCCCGGGACGTTTCTTTGCTGCCAATGAACTGAAGTCGATGTTGGCTTATGTCGTGATGACGTATGACGTTAAATTGGAGCCCAACAAAACGCGGCCAGAGACTCTGTATATCGGGCCGTCTACGGCCCCCGATCCCAAGGCGAAGGTCTTGTTCAGGAAAAGAACCCCGTAGAGGAGGCCATCCGTTCGATCGTGTTTGTATAGACCATCTTTGTATGAACCGGTGACAAGGATGTATGTATAGTTGTTATGGATGAGTGCATAGACCTGCCTCGTCCTTCAAAGGTAGATGTTAGACAGATCCTGGAAGCAAACCTCAGGGTCAAAAGTGTGATTTTGCGTGACAAAAGCCCTCAAGATGCATAGGATAAAATTTGTTGGGTCTCGCTGAGCCATTCGGCACCCGTAAACACATGCAAGCTGCGCCGACCTCACTCCGCAGTTGCAATCAATCAGCCTCTTCAAGCCGTTGTGAACTACGCTCTCAGCTCTTTCCTTAGTTCTAACGTTGCAATGGCAGAGAAGATAAAGTTTTGATCAATCGTGACGACTGCACAACACTGTGTTGGGCAGTTTATGCACTGATCCATGGCGATGTTCATTGCGTCACCCCGAGTAATTCGCACTGCGCAATACCCAAGGCGCATTCTTCCTGCATCCAATGAGCGGCTCGAGAATGCTCAGATAGAATAAATATTCACCTCGAATGGTGAGCCCGCCGCTTATTAATGTGTACTGTCTCACTTGCTGCTGTAAAATCGTTCCATGCCGTCGGTCGCGGGACCCTGAGGTTTGATCCAGCGGATCTGTCTGGTCCTCTGTCAGATATCTATTTTTGAATCCCTCCTCGTAAGTGCGTACGACTAAGCAATGTTATGTAATCCGCCAGAGACTCGTTTGTATTCATCCTTCACTACCTGCTAAACACCTCTCTACGAGCAGATTGATGCACTATCTCCACAAAAATACCACCTAGGCGACCCTCTTCCTGAACAAGACCTTTGCGTTCATATCAGGTACCCTCCACGTCCCAACGTGCAGCGTCTCCGGCATTGTCGCGTTGTCCTCTGGCCTGATGTCGTACGTCATCACGACGTGAGCCAACATCGATTTCAGCAGACTTGCAGCATAGAAACGTCCGGGGCTAACACTCCGTCAGTGATATCTGGTGACTCTTGACAACAGACCATACCAAGCATGTCGACCATGCCCGAATACCAAGTACTCGGGTGTCGTCGATACAAATAGGTGTTTTGAACCCTCTCCGTCCTCGTCACGCAGGTCCACGAACCGGGACGGTTTGAACACATGTGCGTCCGAATACAGCGTTTCGTCGTAATGTATACATCGAGTAGCCGCGGCAACGACGGTTCCTTTGGGCACAAATGTACCATCCGAGAACGTATAGTCCGTCATCGCTTTGCGTATCATAGTCACTACGGGACCGATGGTCAAGCAGCTGACGGATCAAATAAAAGCAAACACGTACCACTATTGGAACCATGCACGCGTTCGGACTCCCTCAGAAAACTGTCTACTTTCCGCATCTTGCCCACTGCAGCCTTTGACCATCCTTCTTTTTCAATGATCGCTTCAACCTCCTCCCGGAGTGGTTGAACGTATTCAGGACAGGCTACTAGTTGGAAGAGTGCATGGGTGAAAGCCTGTGATGTGATGTCGGTCAAGCAAGCTAAGGGTCATTGAAATCGAGTGCATACTATGGCAGTTGTCTGACACCCGCAATATCAACAGATTTCAGATCAGAATCAGAGATGACGACACATGCACCCACGTTGATCGCCGCAAAGTTGAGAGTCAACATACGGATTGTCAACGCTTCTACCGTCGACTCCGGTTCAGTTGCTTCTTCCATCAACCATGAGAGAAGGTCGTTCTATGAGCAACCAGCGATGAGTACAGACATTGTCTCCGCACGAAGCCAACTAACAGGTTTGTCGACCCACTTGTTCCCATACATGTCCATGCATCTTCGTCGTTCCGCAATTATCGGCTCAAGAAGCTTCCTTCCGCGCTCGTTACTTTGACTAATCTTCGTAAACAACCGGGCGGCCAATCTGTTACCACGCTCAAGCTAGAGCTTGGGAAGGCGGACGTAATCCGACTTACGGCTTGAGAAAGATGGGGAACATTTTTACAATCTGTGCTCCTTTGAGGACATGGTTGTTGTACTGAAGGTTGAGATTTATCCAATCGCGATCACGGCCTAGGATTAAGCTCAAAAGAGGATACAGAAGCGGACGGCAAGACCTCTCACATAATGGAAGTCCAACGAACAATCTGTTAGTTGTTCTGAAGACCACTTCTAACACGGCATCATGTGCTGGCACACCCTTCCAGTCTGGAAGCTCCAACGTTCATGAATAGTCACATGGATGAGAACAAGGCGCTTACCCTTGCCACTAAGATCGAGAACATCGTCAAAAGCAACGGTGAACTCATTCCTGATTTCCGAATACACCATCCCAAGGTTGCGAGTCAGCTGTGAGCGCAGAATTGGAATGTGGTATGGATCATGATGAATCCCAGGGCCCATGATGTATTCGACCTGAAGTTCCTGTTTTGACAGAGTCTAATCAAAAGCACATCATACTACTCGAAGATGGCAACCCACATCATTTATGCCGTGTAAGAAAGATAGCGTGTCATCGGGAGCTTTGCGCAACTCTTCCACATGTTCGCGACTGCCAAGAAGGACCATCCAACGACGGAACATTGGAATCTTGAAGGGTGCTCTCTTGTGCTGGGGAACCGAGTGAGTGACATGAAACGTGCGGGGCGGCAGACGTGCCTTCTTGTATCCTTCTTGAATGAATCTGAACGCACTGGTCATATACTTGAATCCGGCCCGCCACGAGCCAAGCCGACTGGTCGAACCAGATGTAGGAATCCCATCAAGCTGAGGAGCGAATAAGATCGAGGGACGCAAGCAGCCGATACCTCCGTTGATCGCACTCACCTTTGAGGGTCGGAGCAATTTCACAACAACGACGAGAGCGGTAGCAACGGCTGCAAACACAGCAAAATCATAGTTATGAATGTCCGCACGGTCCAGTGATCGGAAGGCCATGGAGGGGTTCAGCGCTTCGCGTCCTAGCAACCACTGATTTATAACCAACAGACTGGAGGACCATATGTAGCCTCGCCCTTCTCTTTGTCAGCATCTGCAAAAGCGGTCGAAACAGCGTGCATAGCTGTCCCGTAAGTGAGCAAGTCTCCTTATTACGCTTGGTTGTGGCTCTATGCGACGCTTAGACGGTCGCTAAAGGCCATGCCGAATATCTGATCTGAGTCTTTTAGTAAAGACGTTGATTTGGCAAGGCACCTCGGGTGAGACACCACCGAAGGAACGTTCAATTCAGTGGAAAGATTGGCCGATACTGAATGGTAGCCGATGGTAGTCGATGGTTTCAGACCAGTCAAAACCACTGACAGTCCACTGAACAAGAAGAGTTGTGAAACATTATCACCACAACGTTGGTTATGACGTCCGCAGCTTCCATGTTTGGTGTAGGTTCATGTCACTGTCCATTTATTTTTGGTGCTCGAATCGAGGTAGGAGTAAGCGTTCGAACAACGGACTCATCATTGATAATAAAGAGGAAAATCCTCGACACCGACGCACGATCAGTGTCACTGGTGCCATTGATGTAGATAAACCAGCACTATAGTCACCTGCTACGGTTTCACTTCTGTCAGCACGGGTGATTAGGGCATCGGGTTATTGAGTAAAAGAAGACCTAATTGCTGACCTCATTCAAGACACGACTCAGATGGTGGATGGTGTGACGGAAGCCTCGTGTACCGTGCGCACTAGGCGCACACATCAGATCTCAGACACACCAATGTGCGCCGAGTTGGGTCTCAGACTTCTCAGGGTGCATCCGAATTCCCAGTGAAAGCCGACGCCCGTTCTGGCGTGCTACCACTGGGGAGCACCGCGCAAACACACGAATGCACAATCTGACCCATAAAGTAAGATGGCAGATGCTATGAATGAAGCTCGAACATGATTTGAACTGAGCGGGCAAGTTTCAGATGCACAGAACCGAACCCCGTCCAGCACGCAGTACTGGCTGTGTCATTCTAAGGTGCGTCTTGTAGTGACCATACTCACTGGCGCAACGAAGCTTTGGAGTCATGTATGCAGAAGTAGCCTCAAATGTTTGTGCTCGCAGTTCGATTGTGGGCAAGATTGCTTCCTCCAGAAAGTTTTTGCGTGATCATGTCTCAGTTACAGTGCACCGGCATGGGCCATGGAGGTTACATCATAACACGAGGCGCCAGCACAGAAAAAAAAGCAAAACGACGCACGTCCTATTTTTAAATCGTAGTCTCGTACCGTACAGGCGCCATCGTCTGGGGTGCATTCCCAGCAGCCGACACAGTGTGGGCTTCCCTTGGTAATGCAGGCACGCGCTTCAACGAGACACGTTCTAGCACACATTGCATCAATATGTGCGGCTTCCAACACGGAAAGCGGCCGTATACGTACCGCCTTTTTCCTTGGCAACAGCGTGTGCGTCATGATTACGCTTCACCCGGTCCAAGAATTCCTGTCGACACTTGGAGTGCCTGACGTGCTCGACGCGGAGGTTGACACGTTTCTCGACGTACCGATTGCCGACGACCTTGTAGACGATGACGCCGACGGCATGCGGTGTCACGTTGTAGATGATACCAGTTCGTCTGAAATGTTCAGTGTTTCAGATGGTGGTCCGGGGAGGGGTACGCATAAGACAGACCCGTGGTAGTATTTGTGGGGCATACCCTTCTGCTGGGCGGCGTTTGCCTTGATGTCAACGATGTCGCCGACACGATAGTTGATGAGGTATGTGGACAATTTGATGGGGCCGTGCTCTGATGCGTTTGTTAGGGCGCGGGCTTTGGAGAGGATGGCCCTCAACGCTCACCCTTGAAGCCCCGCTTGAACATGTGGCGCGTGCGCGCACGATACCCGAACGAGTGAGGCATCTTGCGTGCTGTTTCGTAGCTGTCAGAGGCGACGACAAGAAAGTGTTCAGGCGACTTACAGTGTCGGTGTCGTCGAGATCGGTCTTGAGGATAATGTCAAGTGTTGAGCCGGGTATCTCCGGTGGCTTGAAGGGGTACTATACAGCTGTGGCGCCACACACCACCCTCATATCCGATACCGTGGTCAATCGACACGCCCGTCCTCAGGAAAAATGCCCAGGTATTGTCCTCGTCGTGTACGACAGCGCCCACGTCGTACTGATTCTCTCTTTGCAGGGCGCCGCGGAACCACAACAAGACGTGAGTCGTTTGGCCGTGGTGGGAATCGGGTGCTCATGGCACGTCCTGGTCGATAACACTACAGATACAAGGTCCCTCGTCGCGCATACGGTTCCGCTCGTCTCGATGCCGAGTTGAAGGTGCACCCATCTACCACCGTCGTGCCAGTCAAGACTGACCTACTCATGCGTCTAGCTTGCCGGCGAGTATGGCCTCCGCAATAAACGCGAGATCTGGCGTATCGGTCTCATTCTGTCAAAAATCCGTCGTGCCGCTCGTGAGCTACTCAAGCTCGATGACAAGGACCCCAAGCGTCTTTTCGAGGGTAACGCCCTCATCCGCCGGCTCGTCCGTATCGGTGTGCTTGATGAGACCCGCATGCGTCTCGATTACGTCTTGGCACTGAAAGTTGAGGACTTCTTGGAACGCCGGCTGCAAACGCAAGTGTTCAAGACCAACCTCGCCAAGAGCATTCACCATGCACGCACGCTCATCAGACAACGTCACATTCGGTAAGAACAGCGATTTCTCGACGTAGACATTTTTTGGATTTTCACCTTGTGTCTGAAGCGTTGGAAAGCAAGTCGTCAATGTGCCATCGTTTGTTGTTCGTCTCGACTCGCAGAAACACATCGACTTTGCCCTCATGTCACCATATGGAGGCGGACGTCCTGGCCGTGTCAAGCGCAAGCGGGCTGCTGCCGCTGCTAAGAAAGAGGAAGGCGGTGACGAAGAGGAGGACGAGTGAATGTTTTTTTCTTCTGTTCATCTACTTATCCCAGGCCCCACGACCATATCACTCGTCACAATGTCCTTGCATGCCCCATGGACATATGCCAAAACAACACCATGACTGTATCCGTCGGATTGTTTGTTGAACTTGAGATGTTCTCGATGAATCATGAATGTGTCGTGCGGCATTGCAACCGTGCCCGGTCACGAGCCTGTGGGTATCGTCGGATAACAACAAGATAGCACGCGACCAGACTTCTGAAACTCCGCCTAATCTCGACGTTCATCCCAACCCATCACCATGTCTGACGTGTTGTCAGCCCAGCATCCCCCAGCCCGTAAGTATCACGAACGCTACCTCCCGGTCGAGGCAGCACACTCGTTGCTGATGCGCGCGCACGGACCAGTCAGAGTTGGCGGTCGCCGCCTCTCTACCACCGCACGCACCAAACCCCACAACGCACCGTGAGTCAGCGCCCACGGCGATTCGGCTTGGCTCAGATAGACAACCTTTCTTCCTGGGCATACCATACAGTGGCGCATCGTCCCCCACGACCACGCGCCCTGCCGATAACGCTGACTACCCCCGTCCGGCCGCTGGTGGCGACACAGAGACGCACCCTCCACATAACGAGGAAGAGGCACCGAAAAAGGAGAAAAAACACGGCCACGGTGGTCATGACCAGAACAGACTCAAAGAGAGCGCGTATCGCAAGGTCGACGCAACGGCGCCTTCCAAGGATCACTTGAGCGCAAAGCACTCATTTGGAGCGGGAGGCAGGATTGGGCAACCCATGGGCAAGGTGTTGGCTGTTTGAAGCGAGTCCCCATCCAAACGCGCGTGGTATAGCTCAGAAGATTGCGCGGCGAATGTTGTATACATAGTTGGATCATGTGTGTATTTGTACTGATCAATCGGATCTCGATGTACGATAAGCATACGCTAGCTAGCATGGCAGCTCTTGCTTTATCATGAAGGTGCATAGTGAAAGCAAACACTAGAAATACACGCCAAGATGATCATTTAGTGGCCTTCTTCCCCCGTGCCTTCTTTGGTGGACGAGGTTTCTTTTCTTTTTGTGCAACGATGAGAGCGGAAGTGCGACCAAGGGCAGCCTGTCCATAGCATTCCGTCAGTAAAAAATACATGGGAATGGTCAAGGACAGGGACGAATGTAGTCGCCGATTGCGCCTCCCCGTAGAGTATGTAGGCGAGGAGAACAGAACGCCTGATGGAGACTGTCCAGGAGACGGACGGCATTCATATCGCAAACGTGTCCACGCTCAACTTTCATGCACCGGCAAGGTGTCTTCCAGCGAGTTCTAACGAGAGTGCGTTTTGGGTAGTCTCCAGGGCAAGGAAACGGGTATGCGAGCCGATTCCTCGGCTTAGTGACAAGCCAGTGAAGGTACTCACGGCGCGGAGATCAGGGCGGTAACCCTTCTTTGTGAGACCAGCGACGACGCCCAATGCACGACGTCCGCCAGAACGGTTGCGGATCGTGAACGTTGTGCGAGCGCCGCGGACTTGACGTGGGGACACTTTGGACTTGTTTATGGAGACTTGGATGCCAGTGGAAGAGTCCTTGATGTCGATTGTCTGCAGAACGTTATCGCATCAAGACAGTTTTTTGGTGTCGACATCCCTGCCTTTGCATTGGAAAGACCCGAGTATTTGTGAGAATGGAGGTTGCGGAGGTTACCCTGTCGTGGTGACGCGTCTAATTGGCGGAACGAAAAGTAAGGACACTACACACGGGTTCAGTGGAGAAAGCAGGGCCCTCGGACTTCTTAACGATGAAGGAGTTGTATTTCTGTCAAGACAAGACTTTCAATGTTCCATTCAAAGGATGACTATCAGCACTAACACGGAGAAGGAGCCACTGAAGATCGGCCGACATCGTGGAGAGGTGGTGCTGGTTGTGCCAGACGATGGGTGAATGTGGCTGATCAACTGTACAGTTGGTACAAATATGGCCAACATTACCGGAAGTTTCCGGACAGCTGGCTTGCGATATCACACCAGAGTCTTTTGCGACCTACCACTGACCAGCTCCGCCACCACATCCTGCAGCAGGAATACATTCTCATTACATCGTATGAATCTGAACAGCTTGGCAGTGCGTTTCCGACCGGGTATAATATAATTGGCTTGGATTCTGACTTGGATGGGTTGGCTGCATGACGAGGCTTCAGGCGAATTTCGTTCAGCAAGACTACAACTTGGAGCCCGTGCATTGAATGAAATATCGTAAAACGAGCATATGGCGTTCAGGGCCACAGAATTCTTCAGGGCCTTCAACCCACGGGTACCCCTGGGTAGATGGGTAGGACGCGAGCCTCTTCAGCCATGCCGTATGTGTCGCGCACACTCGATCCACATTTAGTGCATCAGTTAATCTCAGGCTTCTGATTCATCACGAAACTCGTCAATTACAGTATATGCACCAATTGTCTAGCTGAAATGACCGTGATAATACCCGTCGAAGCAGCTAATTTCAGTTTCACACAGTCGCTGCCAGTGAGTGATGCCACCCATACTAGCTTGCAGTTTCTTATGCCCACTTCAGGACCGGCTGTTAGGGTCGCGGGGACGAGGATTCTCCGGATGATGTCCCCGCTTTCCACCAGCCGTGGAGCATTTCGGTCACATATATAGCATCGCAAGTGTCTGTACCGCTATCTTCGAAATGGTCAGCCTGGCATTTTAAGGCGAGCGTAGACCACTGACATTCTCGCCAGTAATTTCCTCGATGTTCGCTGCTTCGTCGGATCGGTGCAATCCACAGGCGGAGCAAGCAAGCTGCTCGGCTCGTGATAGGCCAGTTTAGATATCCCGCCACGACCCTAGACATCATAAAAGAAGCATACGAAAGGTAAACTTAATGCTTCTTCATTCGCCCCCACTCCAAATGGTTAGAACGATGACGCACAACCTGCCATGTCCGGCCCATGGGCTGGACGATCGCCGGTTGTGTTCCTCTTGGACGACCTGTGCCAAGAAAATAGTCGCAAGAGCGAGCAAGTTCGGCCGGGAAGAGGCCAACGGATGGTCCGCCGAGGACGGGAAATCCGACCAAGCTCCGTAAGCCAAGCCCTGACCACGTCGTTTTTTTGTCCCGTCCCGGTATTTCGCATCAGCATCAGTACAATGTGACCTTTGCTCGCACCGCTCTATTTGCCGTTAGCGTCGCCTACCGTAATATTCTGCGTTCGAATGTCTCTGGAAATGGCATCTTGCAGTGGCAGCTTTCCGATCGAAGCGCGCAAAACCCACTTTTTCCCCGTTAAACGGGCTCAAATAGTCATTCATTGATCGCGCTAGTCAAACGTGCCGTCACTTTGACCGCATATGTCATGTTAAGCTTTCAAGTCAAACATCACTCGAAACGTGGCACGCGAGCAGGATGTACACTTGGTGAGGTCAGGTTCCTTTGCATTGTTCAATTCATGATGTTCCGAAGGTGACGATGTCTGTAATTAGCCTAAGGTTGTCGGTGTGATCATTTTCCAGTCATTGCCGACCCTACAGCTCATTAATTAAAAAACCCGCGATCCCTCGGGGGGATAGGGCGTCGTACTGGCGGGGCGGCCATAATTTTCGCTGGTGGTGTGGGCTATATATGCCCACCGATCGTGCGCCATGGGTGATCGGAACCCCGTTTCTTTCGATGGCTCGCCAAGGACAAGATCTCTCCTTCGACTTCACAATTTCCACCTGCTTTATCGCAGGCATTATCGTTGCCATTCTTGCCGTCGCAAAAGTATTTCGGCGGTCCGAGGTACGTACGATGACGACTTGATGTTCGCCTGCCAACTCTTTGTTAGCTCAATGCGTTTCCGACTGTGGGTTCAGGCAGCTGGCTCGGGTCGTGGAGGGCTGGTTTCGCATTTCCGGCTAACGGTATCGATGTCATCCGAGAAGGTTACGAAAGGGCACGAGCGTTATCTCAGCTCCAGGCATATCGATTTTAACGACTACTATAGTACAAGCACAGACCGTTCAAGGTTGCCGATCACTATCGTTGGCTCGTCATCATAAGCAGTCGCCAGCACATTGACGAATTGCAGAGGGCTCCCGATGACCAATTTTCTTTCAGCGAAGCGGTCAGGGCCGTAGGTGGCTTTCTTTCACCCTGGAAGCGCCCTCTCAGGATGATGTTTAACCCATAGCGAATGTCAAGCGATTACACTCTGGGGAAAGAGGTCCAGGTCAACCAATACCACATTTCGATCATTCGCTCGCACCTAACCCGCAATATCGGAGCCCTGAACTCTGAGATCAGAGATGAGATCATCGCTGCGTTTGAAGATGTTCTAGGTCTGAAAGGCAACGGTAAGAGGTCAACGTTCCATCGGTGCCTATCATCCACCAAGATCGGAAGCGTGCAGAATGGAAATGCGTACCGGCACTGACAACAATTCAAAAACTTGTTTTCAGGACGAGCAACAGGGTATTCGTCGGTCTCCCCTTGTGTACGCAGGTCCGCTTTTCCATGCATCTCGCTTCTCAGGTTTGTTTGTCCCAGGCCGCAACTCTGATTGGATGGATTTCAATATGCAAAACGCCTTCAATATCGTCAATGGAGGGAATTTTCTTCAGCGTTTTCCCGCGTTTATGGCGCCGCAAGTTCCCTTTAGTTTTCTGCGAGCATACCGGTCCTGAGTCGTTGATAGCTTCATGGCTCATTTCATCACAAACGTCAACCATAACCTCGAGCAGGGCATGAAACATCTTGGTCCTATCATTGAAGAACGACGGCGACTCCTTGACAAACATGGGAATGAATGGGCCGATAAGCCTGTCAGTCGGTCTCATTTACCGTTACAGCAGAGCTCACCCGTTCCGGTAGACCGACTTTCTTTCGCAATTGATGGAGATTGCGGAAGGCGAGGAGCGGACAACGAAACTCCTGACGGCCCGCATGTTGACGCTCAACTTTAGTAGTATTCATGTAAGTGCGGGTTGCGCTCCGGATGACGAGCCGTATCTGATGCAGCGGTGTCGTAGACGACTTCCCAAGTATGTCTGATCCTAACCTTGCGAGTCGAGATCTCAAAGATGATTGTAGAGTTTCACTCACGCTCTCCTGCACCTCGGGGCCAATCCTCAATACATTCAACCCCTGCGTGAAGAGGTAGAAGGTATTGTTTCTGAGCAAGGCTGGTCAAAGGCAGCATTGGGCAAGATGCACAAGATTGACAGCTTCCTGAAGGAGAATCAGCGTCTGAAGGGGACTGCAGGAGGCAAGTCACCTCGTGTTTGTGCGCAGAGTACTTGCTGATCAGCGAGACCTATTCAGAGAGCCTTTCACGCAAGGCGTTGAAGGACTTTACGTTCTCTGACGGAACGTTTATACCGAAAGGGACGATGATCGCTGCACCGTCTACTTGTCTGCACCAAGACGACAGTATTTACGAAAACGCGGCGACGTTCAATCCGTTCCGGTTCGCTCGAATGGGAGAGGCAGGAGAAAGCACGAAGCATCAATTTGTTTCGACCAACATGGATTACCTGCCATTCGGACATGGTAGACACGCATGGTGTGTGCTCCCTCGCTGTCTCGCTCTGGCGTTTGCTGAAGCGGAATTGGTGTGTTAGTCCTGGAAGAGTCTTTGTTGCAACGCAGCTAAAGATCATGCTTGCACACATCGTTTTAACGTACGACGTAGAGTTGGAGGAAAAGGCGGTCGCCCCGCAGAGCGTCCACGCTGCGACCGCAGTCACGGTAAATCCGAACGTAAACATCATGTTCAGAAAGAGGAAGTAGAGATTTCTGGACTTTTCTTGTAGCGTAGACCACGATGTAGCCTTGGAAATGAGCGGTGTCCGGTTGGCTTAGATGTGTGCACAGCCATAGCGGACGAGGTCGGAATAGAGGTTGAATTTCCCACATCTTTTGAACGGCGTTCTCTCTACCCCAGTTTTGCTACCGAATTCCTCGTTCGCTCCTCCTAGACCAGACGATGCGCATCGTGTCCTCCGTCCTCCGTGCACGCCCTGCAGCGGCCTTTGGTCGCGCTGTCCCCGCCGCCGTCCTTCCTGCCAGAGTCCGCTTCTCCTCGTCGGACGCACACAGCCAAGAGAGCTTTGAGGCCTTTTCGGAGCGCTATGTCACCTTTTTCCAAGGGGCAGAAGACCTCTTCGAGGTGCAGCGCGGCCTGAACAACTGTTTCGCGCAAGACCTCGTGCCCTCTCCGAGCGTCATCGAAGCTGCCGTCCGCGCGGCGCGGCGCGTGAACGACTACGCGACTGCCGTGCGCATATTCGAGGGGATCAAGGAGAAGGTGGAGAACAAGCAACAGTATGAGGCGTACTTGGACGAGCTGAAACCGCTTCGGGAGGAGTTGGGTACGTCGTCCGCGGATGCTTCCTGCCTCTTTTTTTTTTTTTTTTTTTGCTCTCCTGACACTGAAGTGGGCGGTGGTCCTGGATACGCCACGTATCCTTTTAGGTATCGCGACGAAAGAGGAATTGTACACTTCATGAGAGACCCTCGCGTGCGAGTTGGATGGATAGACGGACGCGTCGAGTGAGTGTAGGAATTCCTTTTTTTTTCCGATACAAGACGGGACGTTGACGATGGGGCAGTAGATGCACTTTTTTTTTTTTTGGGACATCCCTTGTTTGCACAGATGCTCTCGTTTAATGCCAAAATGCTGCACGACGCCCTTTTTTGTGTTGTGCGCGGATGCTCTCTCCTTTTTGCTTTTTCAACTCGTTTCCCACGACTTGCTTGCCAAAATGTTCGGGTGCACCGGGCCGATACCGTGAAAAAAAAAAAAGCATTCTGTTCCCATTGAGAACACGATTGTGTTTTTTTTTTCTTTCCTGAAAGCGCGGAGATTTCATGGCGGGCTAACCTTGCCCTGGAATGCTCAGATCAGGGTTGTGTGCGTGATGTTTTTTTTTTTTCAATAGGCCCTTTGGGACTATCTCCATGGCCCGGGCCTATCGACCCTGCCTTTTTTTTTTCTGTGTAGCTCATCTCGGTATTTGCCCTGCTGGTCCCCGAAAGCCAACGACGATAACGCTCAAAAATGAGCAACGCACTTCCTACGTTCATTCCGTCCGCCCGTTCATTCCCTATGGCCGCCTATTGCTGCCGGTTCTCGCACACTTTCTTTAAGGAGCCTTGACGAGGAAAAACCCGGGCGAGCGTTCCCATTTGATGATCCTTGATTGGAAGATCTTATCAAGGTTTTCGGCAACACGTGCGTCGTTCGTCGTCGTCGTCAAGTTCGAAGGAAGGCGTTTGTGCGGAAAAGCTGAGTAAACGCACTATCGTGCCATTTTCGGTTGTGTTATCAGCGGACGAACTCGATCGTCGTCGGACGGTGGCGGAACGTTTGGAAGGGAACATGAGCGATTCTTATTCTTTCTGGCCTGCAGTGCACGCGTCTAGTTCCGTACGAAGCGTCTGGGCCACCTTTTTGTGGAAGGGGGGGGGGGGTGGATCATGACGGGTATCATTATATCATCATATCAAACACTTTTGTCGATCGTCGTCCCTTCTGTCGAAGGGGATTTTCACCTCGCTGGTTTCTCTTCCTCGCGTCTTTGCTTCCAACGTCTGGCTGCCTTGTGGTTTGAGGTGGCCAACTGTCACCCACTCGCGACGCCGTACGGCTCGCCGCGTTTTGATCTCTCGGCTGATAACGAGTATGCGTCGCGTACGGGACGAACGGGCAGGGTCGACCTTGGCATCGTCGCCAAGCTGGGTCTGCCACCCACACCCGTCGGACGTGGTGTGTACGTGAGAGCGAGCGAGCCTGAGAGTGGGGCCATCCGCTTGCTGGTCGTTGACGCACACTGCAGAGAGGATCGCACTCGTCGCGGGCGAATGCGATGATGCACCCCCTCCGCCTCCACTACGGGCCCACCGATAAATGAACTTGAAACTGGGTGAGGGGGGGGGGTCCTGTGAAGGCTGGCTGGTCGAACGTGCGTGCGGGGTTTCTTCTTGACAGGTCGTTGGCGGCAGTGCGGCAGCGCCAGCGCTATGCACGTTTGCTTGATTTTTGATTGCCTGTCCGTCGTCGCGTGGGGTCCCTTGCAATTCGATGGTCGTCGTCAGATCGGCGGTCCTCCTCGGTTACGTCCATCTCCGTGGCAGTCTGAATCACGTATCGTAGGCGCGCGCGGGGGGGGGGGGGGGACTCAGGACTACGCCTATGCTCGTGGCCCGCGTCGGATTTTGACATGGTGATGCGTATGAATGATGATGATGATGATGATGATGATGATACGTTGGTTGATGATCGATATATGTTACATGTGCGCATCGTTGAGTATTGATGCAGATGGATGGGCCTGTGCACGTCGTCCATGACATTGTACCCCGACATGGAGTCCCCATCTCGGGCCCGATCCCATCCATTTGACTCGCTTTCGAGCGCACCGGGACGACGGCCGCGGTGGAGAATGCCCCTGTTTGTTGCCCTTCATTCCAGCCATCGGCAGGAACGAGACGCCGATCAGTCGATCGTGCACGGACCGCGCCATGCTCCGGGGCTGTGTTCCGTCCATGCCCTCTTGTGATCGGTGTCCCGTGCCGATGACGGCGGTGGCGAGGGCATGCACGGGTGGTCTCTGCGTGATATCGATGGACGAGTGCCGATGGAACGAGAATGAGACGTGTGTCCCTTGTGGCGCCTGCGCGTTGCATGACGCGGACGCACCGTGATCATCAGGTATGCCTGGTCGGTTTCTTCCTTGCTTCCTGAACCCTTTGTGCCAGACGACAGCGTACGGTCGAGGACGTGGGGCGTCGGTGCACACCCCCTGCAAAACCGATCCGGGATATCTGTCAGCGTATACGCTCGGATCGGGGGGCCGGTACAACCTGGGCCCGCTATCAGTCCATGGCCAGACCAGGTCGTGCGATCTCGGGACCGGGCTGTCGCTGTTCAAACATCAACCTCGCAGGAAAACCGAGACGCTCCTCGTTCGAGATGGCGGTCGAGTCTCGAGCTGTGGTGTCAGTCTGGACCCCATCCCGATTCTTTTTTCGTGGCGGCGGCACAGCGTGGCGTGGCGTTCAATCCCACGCCGACACCGCCACGCGCCTCGGAGTCTAGAAACTGGATCGCGGGATGTGCCGGCCGAGCTTGTCTTCATTCCTGGTCAAGGCGGGGAAAACGATCGGGACTAGGCCATATGCGCACAAAGCAAAATGCAAACTTTACAATTTTTATAAACGCGCGCCTGATCAGATGACGAAGAAGAACAAAAAAAAAAAAAAAAAAGTGGGAGGCACGTTCGTCGAGTTCTCAGGGCCACGAGGACACGCACGCGGGTGAGCACGTCAAGCGATAGCCTTCAGCTGACGACGGCAGATCGCACGGATGGGCCGGCTCGGCACAAGCAGGGCGAGGGCTAGGTCTATGGACGGTGGCAGTCTGGCCAGTCAGTCCACCATCAACGCCTTTTTATCATCCCTGTCTATTTCCGAATCGTTTTCATTTCTTTTTTGGAATCGGCATGTCGCGGCGCCACTTGGCGGACACGCTCTGAAACGTCCTTCCCCCCCCCTTCAACGTGGGGACGAGGGAGACGCAAACCGATGACTATAAACCGACCTGCACCCCGTTTTCTTAGCGCTCCCCCGCTCCAATCAGGGGTCACCGATCCCATTCCACGCCAAACGTTGATCACCATCAGCGTGTGAGACGCGAGACCCATCGAGGAGGGGGGCGGTGTAGCATCCGCTGTTTGGGCGAGACGGGCATCGAAGCGCAGCCATGAGAGAGGTTGGAGATCGAAACCCAAAAGGCGCCATCAGCGCGAGCGCACCGCATCCCTACGGTCCAGAAGCGCGTTCCGTCAAACGCTTGCCCCTCTCTCGCCATCGCAACCGTTGTCGTCGCGTTTTCCACGGGGATCGTATCGATAACCCGGCGGTGACGAAGGGATGGAACAAGGGAGAAGGAGGGACGTGGGCGTCAGAACGGTATACCCACGATAATCCGCTTACCCTACAGCCCTTCGCGTCCACGTATCTCCCTTGGATTCCGCCTTGAGAAGCGATTGGGCAGAAAAGTTGGCGATATTCAAATGAGAAGCCTCGCTGCGCGCAAGCCCCATTTGGCACGCCCTCTCTCGTACTCGTAGCGGCGACCGAGCGATAAGCCAGTTTGTGAACGCACTCGGGCGTGAGTGTGTTACCACATCGTCCGTCTTGTATGGTAGGCACCGCATGGAGGCGTCTTGACCACCGGGCGGACGCAGAGAAAGAAGGCCGTGATCGCCGGTCTGATGAACGGGGACTGGCACTGTCCCGGCCATGCTTGTACGCGGCCACTGCGTCGGCGACGTGGTCCGTCTCGCTGTCCATCCTGGGGGGAGGGATATTCGCAACGGGGTGCAATGTGCCAATTTGGACGTCCGCGACCTCGTTTCAGTTCGAGGGTGTTGGAGCCATGGGAGCTGTGGATCGATGCGGGAGGGAGGCGCAAAGAAGTCACGTAGGGTGTGGGGCCGGGGGAACCTGCGTGTGGGTATTGGGAACCGGAATGGCAGTCGTGCATGCGAAATGAACATGGAAGAGACGCGTACCTAGAGGTCAATGCATGATATAAATCGCTGCGGGGCCCGCTGGGTGTCAACGTTCGAGTGGCATTTACGTCTCGGGTGGCCATTCGTAGATCGGGTACGCTTAACCGATCGGTCAGAAAGGGGCCCCTGATGGTGGAGGGTATGTAATTGAGAGCAGATTGTATGGACGCGACGTCGACACGCGGGTGGCCAA